>PVIH01029037.1:0-14296 GCA_004025045.1 Sigmodon hispidus | reverse complement strand
AGCTAAAGCAATAAGGGAACGAAAAGAGATTAAGGGGATACAAATTGGAAAAGAAGAAGTGAAGCTATCTCTATTTGCAGATGATATGATTGTATACATAAGTGACCCACAAAATTCTTCCAAAGAACTGCTACAGCTGATAAACACCTTCAGCAATGTAGCAGGATACAAGATAAACTCAAAGAAATCAGTAGCCCTTATATACACTAAAGATAGAAGAGTTGAAAAAGAAATAAGGGAAACATTACCCTTCATATTAGCTGAAAATAGTATTAAATATGTTGGAGTAACTATAACTAAAGAAGTAACAGACCTATTTGACAAAAATTTTAAATCATTGAAGAAAGAAATTGATTAGGATATCAGAAAATGGAAAGCTCTCCCATGTTCCTCGATTGGTAGGATCAACATAGTAAAAATGACAATTCTACCAAAGGCAATCTATAGATTCAATGCACTGCCTATCAAAATCCCAACACAATATTTTTTGGAACTTGAAAGAACAATACTCAATTTCATTTGAAATAACAGGAAAGCCAGGATTGGCAAAACAATTTTACTCAACAAAAGAACCTCAGGAGGTATCACCATCCCTGACTTCAAACTATACTATAGAGCTACAGTGCTAAAAACAGCCTGGTACTGGCATCAAAACAGACTTGTGGACCAATGGAATAGAATTGAGGATCCAGACATTAACCCAAAAACCTATGAACACCTGATTTTTGACAAAGAGGCCCAAAACATTCAATGGAAAAAAGATAGTATATTTTACAAATGGTGTTGGCATAACTGGAAGGAAGTGTGTAGAAAAATGCAAATAGATCCGAGCCTATCATCCTGCACAAAACTCAAATCCAAGTGGATCAAAGACCTCAACTTAACCCCAACCACTTTGAACTTGATAGAAAAGAAAGTGGGAAATACACTTCTACAAATTGGCACAGGCCACCACTTCCTAAATATAACACCAGTGGCACAGGCACTAAGACCAACAATCAAAAGTGGGATCTCCTGAAGCTGGGAACCTTCTGCAAAGACAAGGACACTGTCAATAGGACAAAACGCCAGCCTACAGAATGGGAAAAGATTTTCACCAACCCTACAAGTGACAGAGGACTGACCTCTAAGGTATATAAAGAGCTCAAGAATTTAAATCCCAAAACCTTGAATAACCCTATCAAAAAATGGGGTTCAGATCTAAAAAGGGAATTCTCAGCAGAGGAACTACGAATGGCTGAAAAGCACCTGAAAAAGTGCTCTTCATCTTTAGCCATCAGAGAAATGCAAATCAAAACAACTTTGAGATACCACCTAACACCTGTTAGATTGGCTAAGATAAAAGGCACAGATGACTGCCTATTATGGAGAGGATGCGGAGCAAGGGGAACACTCCTCCATTGTTGGTGGGATTGTAAGCTTGTTCAGCCACTTTGGAATACAATATGGTGGTTTCTCAGAAAATTGAGAATCAATCTCCCCAAGGACCCAGCAATACCACTTCTGGGTGTATACCCTAAAGAGGCACATTCACACTCCAAAGGTATTAGCTCAACTATGTTCATAGCAGCATTATTTGTAATAGCAAGAACCTGGAAACAACCTAGATGTCCCTCAACTGAAGTATGGATTAACAAATTGTGGTACATCTACACAATGGAATACTACTCAGCAGTAAGAAAAAATGATATCCTAAAATTCACAGGCAAATGGATGGATTTGGAGAATATCCTGAGCGAAGTATCACAAACTCAGAGAGATAAGCAGGGGATGTACTCACTCACTAGTGGTCTCTAAACAAACAAACAAGAAAAAAAGCCAAACATGCCCAAGCTGCAAACCACAACCACTGAACAGCTTGGCATCAGAAACACCCTGTACTAACCCTTCAAACCCCAGTCCTTCTATAGGAACACCTGACTCACTCTTGAGGGAGGGGGGACAAAACTGGATTTGGCCAGGAGTGAAGACTGATCCAAGCATTATTGGGCCAGTGGGACCATAGGACTGTCTGCTTCCTGCCAAGGGAGGGGATGGGGAGTTGCAGAGAAAAAAAATGATCTGATGTGGTGGGAGGGGGAAGAGACCTTCAATAAAGATATACAGGGATGAAAAAAAAATTCAGAGGGAAAGCTGAACACAAAGAAAATATATTTGTAGCAATCTTATTTGCATTTCCATCCTTGATAAGCCATGCTTATGATTATTATCCTCTGTTTAGTTATTTTTAAATTCTTTTTACTGTTTTTTTGATAAATACAAAATAAAGAAGGAAAAAAAAAAGGCTCATTGCTCCACCAGCTGTTTGTTACCACATCAGTAATAAAATGTTTTTTATGATTGCCCACAGTTTGAGCTTAGGAAATCAATTTTTTTTAGTTTGAGTTTTCCCCACCCAGATGACCATATTTGTTTTACCTGTTATTGGCTCCAAAAGTGGCTCCTGGTTTCTCCTCCAGTCCTGAGAGGGTGACCGGTCAATGGCTTCTTGGTTAAAAGCAATGTCTGGAGGTTTGGCATGTAGGGGAAAGGAAGGGTGAGGTAAAGTACCTCGGAGCCTTTGTTAACAAGATAACCATCTCAACTGCTACTCTGAGAAGCACGCTGGAATGAAAAACTCAGACAGGGAATATGGGAAAGGTAGACATAAAAGTTTTTACCCTTCTGGAATTGGAGGCAGTGGCACTGATCTCTTCTGGGATCTGAGGGTACAGGGATGTTTATCATGGGGCTGGGGAGGGATGAAGGGTTTAAGGTTAGGCAGATGGATCTAATGGGGGTAGCATTTGGCAGCTGTGGGGGTTGCGAGAATTACTTTATAGGGTCCTGTCCTTTTTGGAGAGAGAGGGAAAGGGCATTGGTCTGGAAAAGAAACTAGGACCAGATATCCAATGCTGATTTGGCGTTGACATGGGTTGGGACACAGCTTGGGCAGTGAATAGTCAGTAAAAACCCACAGAAAGAAATGGAAATGGAGAAGGCTATGAGAAAGGAGATAGTAAGTAGGGGGTGAAGATTTAAGAGATATTCCTGGAGGGAGAATTAGCCCTTTGCTCAGAAGTTTAGAAGGTGAGATACTTAGAGGTTCTTTTTGAAGGGCTCCAAACCTGAAAAGGGCTAGAGGTAGCAACTTTACACAATCAAGGTGAAGTTCCTATAACATTTTAACAAGAATATTATTTTTGCCTATTTAAATTACTTATTGTACCAAGATATTAGCCTTATAGTTTTGCAATTGATTTTAATAACAAGAAATCTGACTTTATATTTAAATACAAGAGAATCTGATAAAAAATAGCATAAGTTTTATAATTTGATGTTCAGTAAATTAAGTGTCCTGAGACTCATGTCATGTCACCCTGCAACAGTGGGAATTAATATACCCAAGTAACATGGTCTATATCATTTGGGTTTGAGTTTTAATATCTAAGTAACAATACTATTCTTCCAATTATGAATTGTTAATTTAAATTAACTGGGGCAGTCAAACATAAGAAATATTACAACTGTGGTTTATTTACTAGAAGATTGAAAATTTTGTAAGTAATTTTATAAAATTATAAGAAAGCTGTGATCCATGTTGAAACTTAAGTTTAATATTTATTGCTTAGAATAACAACCTGGTAAAGAGAAAATACGTCATACTTAAATATCTATGATCATAACAAAAAATTAAATTAAATCAAAATAAACATAATTTTAAAAATCTTGAAAAGTAATTAATTTGGACTTTTAGGGGTGTATCCTATTAAATTTTTTCCACTTTTCTCCTCCAGTTATTTCTGATCATAATTTTTTTTATCCAGCTTTAGAAATGCTAAGTAAATCACTTTCTAAACACTGAGAGTTCAAAAGGTCTTTTGGAAGCAATCATTATTAGAAGCCAACTCTCAATCTACTGAATCCAGACCAGTTTCTTCTGGGCCTGTACTTTGTCATGTTCTGTCATTCAAGGAATCAAGTTTCAAAGCAGGAAAAAGTGGACAGAAAGTATCAAGCAGTTGACCGGAAGTGAGAGTTTACACAATGTATCTTATGTCCCAGCTCCTTGTGCCTGTAATGATCTCTCAGCAACCCTCCCTGTATTGATTACTTTGGTAGTAATATTTAAAGCATTTTCATTTTAAAATAAGCAGTTGTACTCAGTGTACACTTCATCAGAAGAGCATATTCTTGCCATGTGTAAATCCCTACATTCAGTCCTCATAAAAGCATAAACACATTCAATCAAGAGGCTTTCTCTGTTTCTCCTCTGGGCCTTTACTGTTGTTGTTATTGTTGTTTTTGCTGCTGCTGCTGCTGTTACTATTATTATGTGTGGACCAACAGCATTCTTGCAGCCTCGAAGACAGTGGTGTGCTGGAATGACCTTACATTGGCTGATCAGTGTTAAGTGCACACAATGCTTCGCCAATCTGTATTTAGTGACATGAGTTCATAAGTTGTATAGTTATTGTTAACTCTTCCACATTTTAAATTCTTTTTACTGTGTTTTTTTTTTTGATAAATACAAAATAAAGAAGGAAAAAAAAAAAAAGAAAAGTGTCCACGGAAGAATCATTTACACCATGAAATATGACAAATGACACAAATTGCAGAACTTTGTTTGGCATATCACTAGTTAGTTGCACTGAATACATGAAAATTGGAGTGTGGGAAACATTGGGCTAAGTCATTTGTTTTCCAAAGATCTGTTAGAAACACATGGCATGAACTCCAAGGGGTAATACTGATGCAGAAATTCCTTAATTGGAGCTTCTTAGAAAAATCCTTTCTCTGCAAAAATATGCATCTTAAACAACTTTTGTGCATGAATCCTATGCATCTAAAGGATTGATGACTGCCTTCTTTAAAAAAACAATACAAGGGTATTCCTTAGTTCCCAAATTAAAATATAAGGGATCTCTCAGGCATGAAATATGATACCCAGGCTATGATACCTAATGTGTAAAATTAGCATGCAAGAATTTCAGAACCATGATGGGATGATATCCTAAAATTTGCAGGCAAATGGATGGATTTGGAGAATATCCTACTGAGTGAGGTGTCACAAACCAAGATAGATAAGCCTAACCCTAACCATAACCCTAACCCTTTGGTGTTGTCATTCTACCCATTTTATAGCCAAGATATGCATGTGACTATCTTATGCCTAACTCAGTTATGCACATTCCTATGAACTGAATGGGTAGATGATTTTTCATAGTCTCACAGTCTACAAGTAGAGAGGAATGAAATTTGAGGAAATGAGCTTGAGAAAATGGCCTGAAAATCACCAACACTGTGAGTCAGTGTTTTTGAATTTCAAAACTGGTGCAGTGACTGAATAAGGTGTTTGAAGAGACATGGGGGTGAGTCCATCGCAGCCATTCCCTCCTATGCCTCCTTCAAACCTGTATGCAATTCTACACAATGGTGATAGGGTTCATAAAGCAATGTGGGTTGGCAGAAGACAGGATTCCATATGTACTGCTATAGGGAAGTTATCCTCTATGCTGGGCTGAAAAATTTCAGTGATTGATCAGTTTTGGGTTCATCTGTTCTCTGTGTACAAACATTCTTTTTTTATTATGAATAAAGAAGTCACATTTTCTATCCCTCTACATCCATAATCAAGGACCCTTCCAACTACCACCTCATTAGGTCATTAGTTCTTCTCTACATCTCCCCATCCCCCAATGGCAAGAAATCCCAAGGTACCAGGGTCCCAAGGTCCCAAGGTCCAAATATTGCTTAGTTCAGCCTCCACTCCTGGCAAATCCAGTCTTCTCCACCCAGCATCAAGACTGAGTCAGGTGTTCTTCTAGGGAAAGTGGAATCCAAGGTATCAGTCCAAGGTGTTTCCGAACCCAAGCTGTACAGTGGTTATGGTTTGCAGCTTGGGCATGATTTGCTTTTTTGTTATAGTTTAGACTCTACCAATGAGTGAGTAGGTCCCCTGCTTATCTATCTTGGTTTGTGATACCTCACTCAGTAGGATATTCTCCAAATCCATCCATTTGCCTGCAAATTTTAGAATATCATTTTTTCTAACTGCTGCATAGTCCTCCATTGTGATGTACCACAGTTTGTTAATCCATTCTTCAGTTGAGGGGCATCTAGGTTGTTTCCAGGTTCTTGCCATTACAAATAATGCTGCTATGAACATAGTTGAGCTAATGCCTTTGGAGTGTGACTGTACGTCTTTTGGGTATACACCCAGAAGTGGTATTAATGGGTTCTTGGGGAGATTGATTCTCAATTCTCTGAGAAACCTCCATACTGCATTCCAGAGTGGCGGAGCAAGCTTACACTCCCACCAAAAATGGAGGAGTGTTCCTCTTGCCTGTACCCTCTCCAGCATAGGCTGTTGTCTCTGTTTTTAATCTTAGCCAATCTGACAGGTGTCAGGTGGTATCTCAAAGATGTTTTGATTTGCATTTTTCTGATGGCTAAAGATGATGAGCACTTTTTCAAATGTGTTTCAGCCATTCATAATTCTTCTGCTGAGAATTCCCTTTTTAGATCTGAGTCCGATTCTTTGATTGGGTTAGTCAAGGTTTTGGGCTCTAGATTCTTGAGTTCTTTATATATCTTAGAGATCAATCCTCTGTCACTTGTAAGGTTGGTGAAATTCTTTTCTCATTCTGTAGGCTATTTTTTAGTCCTATTGACAGTTTCCTTGGCTTTACAGAAGCTTCTCAGCTCCAGGAGATCCCACTTATTGATGGTTGATCTTAGTGTCTGTGCCACTGGTGTTATATTTAGGATATGGTCACCTGTGCCAATCTATAGAAGTGCATTTCCAACTTTCTTTTCTATCAAGTTCAAAGTGGCTAGTTTTAGGTTAAGGTCTTTGATCCACTGGGATTTGAGTTTTGTGTAGGGTGACAAGATTGAATCTATTTGCATTTTTCTACACACTACCAACCAACTATGCCAACACCATTTGTTAAAGATACTATCTTTTTTCCATTGAATATTTTGGGCCTCTTTGTGGAAGATCGGGTGTTCATAAGTTTTTGGATTAATGTCTGTATCCTTAATTTTGTACCATTAATCCATAAGTGTGTTTTTATGCCAGTACCAGGCTGTTTTTTATTACTGTAGCTCTATAGTATAACTTGAAGTCAGGGATGGTGAAGTCGCCTGAAGTTCTTTTGTTGAGCAAAATTGTTTTGGCAATCCTGTCTTTCCTGTTATTCCAAATGAAATTGAGTATTGTTCTTTCAAGGTCAAAAAAATATTGTGTAGAGATTTTGATGGGCAGTACATTGAATCTGTAGATTGCCTTTGGTAGAATTGCCATGTTTTTCCAAGTTGATCCTTCCTATCAAGGAACATGGGAGAGCTTTCCATTTCCTGATATCCTCTTTAATTTCTTTCTTCAGTGATTTAAGGTTTTTGTCCAATGTGTCTACTACTTTTTTGGTTAGAGTTACACCAAGATATTTAATGCTGTTTGCAGCTGTTATAAAAGGTGATTTCTCCCTTATTTCTTTTTCCACCTTTTTATCTTTAGTGTATAGGAGGGATACTGAATTCTATGAGTTAATCTTGTATCCTGCTACATTGCTGAAGGTGTTTATCAGCCATAGAAGTGCCTTGGAAGAATTTTGTGGTTCACTTATATATAGAATCATATCATATGCAAAGAGTGATTTTTTTCACTTTTTCTTTTCCAATTTGTGTACCCTTAATCACTTTTTATTCTCTTATTGCTTTGGGTAAAACTTTGAGAACTACATAGAATAGATAAGGGGGGACAGGACATCTTTGTCTAGTGCCTGATTTTAGTGAGATAGCATTGAGTTTTTCACCATTAAGTTTGATGCTGGCTGTCAGCTTCTTGTAGATCACATTTATTATAGTGAGATATTGTCCCTGTATTTCTGATACCTCTAGAGCTTTTATCATAAAGGAGTGTTGGATTTTGACAAAGGTTTTTTCAGCATCAAAGGATATGATCATGTGGGTTTTTTTTTCCTTTAGTTTGTTTAAATGATGGAAAACGTTAATGGTTTTTCATATGTTAATCCATCTTTACATTTCTGGGATGAAGTCTACTTGGTCATGGTGGATTTTATTTTTTATATATTGTTATTTATACTTTGCCAAAATTTTGGTGAGAATTTTAGCATCAATATTCAAGAGGAAAATTGGTCTGTAATTCCCCTTCTCTGTTATGTCTTGAGAGGCTTGGGTATTAGGGTAATTGAGACCTCATAAAAGGAATTTGGCAATATTCCTTCAGTTTCTGCTGTGTGAAATAATTTGAGGAATAATGGTAGTAATTCTTCTTTGAATATCTGGTAGAATTCTGCACTGAAATCATCTGGACCTGGGATTTTATATTTGGGGAGGCTTTTAATGACAGCTTCAATTTCCTTAAGGTTATAGGCCTGTTTAGGTAATAAATCTGTTTTTCATTTAATTTTGGTAAATGGTACCTGTCCAGAAAGCTGTCCATTTATTCTAGGTTTTCTGTTTTTATGGAATAGTGGATTTTGAAGTATGATCTGATAATTGTCTGTATTTCCTGGGGGTCTGTTTTTATGTTCCCCTTTTCAATTCTGATTTTGTTGATTTGGACATTCTCTCACTGCCTTTTGATTAGTTTGAATAAGGGCTTATCTATCTTGTTGACTTTCTAAAAGAACCAACTCTCTGATTCATTGATTCTTTGTATTGTTCTTTTTGTTTCAAATGTATTGATTTCAGGTTTCAGTTTCATTATTTCCTCCTATCTACTCCTCCTTGGTGAGTTTGCTTCTAATTGTTCTAAGACTTTCAGCTGAGCTGTTAGTTCTCTAGTGTGGGACTTCTATAGGTTATTTATATAGGCATCTAGTGCTATGAATTTTCCTCTTAAGACTGCTTTCATTGTGTCCCACAAATTTGGGTATGTTGTGCAATCATTTTCATTAAATTCTAGGAAGACTTTGATTTCTTTCTTAATTTCTTCCTTCACCCAGAGGGGGTTCAGCTGAGTGATGTTTAGTTTCCATGAGTTGGTAAGCTTTCTTTGATTTTTGATTTTCTTGAATTCTAACTTTAGGCCCTGGTGGTCCAATATGTTACAAGGGATTATTGTCATTTTTTTGTATCTGCTGATATTTGCCTTATGACCAGTTATGTGATCAATTTTAAATAGAGTTTCATGAGGAGCTGACAAATATGTATATTACTTTGCATTTGAGTGGAAGCTTCTTTAATTATCTATTATATCCATTTTCTTCTTAACCTTTGTTAGTGTCCTTATTTCTCTGTTGAGTCTCTGTCTGGTTGACATATCCAGGGGTGAAAGTGGAGTGTTGAAGTCTCCCACAATTAGGGTGTGAGAATTGATGTGGGATTTAAGCTTTAGCAGTGTTTCTTTTACATAGATATGCCCTTATATTAGGGGCATAAATACTCAGGATTGAAATCTACTCTTGACTAATTTTTCCTGTCATGACTAAGTAATGACCAACTTGGTCCCTTTTAATTCCTTTTAGTGTAAAGTCTACTTTCTTAGATATTAGGATGGCAACCCCACCTTGTTTTGTAGGGCCATTTGACTGGAAAATCTTTTCCCAACCCTCATCCTGTATCTGTCTTTTTGACTGAGGTGTGTTTCTTGTAGGTAACAAAAGGATGGCTTCTGTTGTTGTATCTATCTTGTTAGTGTCTGTCTTTTTATAGGTGAATTGAGTCCATTGATATTAAGGGATATTAGTGACCACTGATTGATATTTCCTGGTATTTCTCATGGTAACTTGTTTGTATTTCCTTTCTCTGAGGTATACTTCTGTGGCATTATGGAATGTTTGTGTTTTCATGGGTGTATCTGGGGCCCTTAGGTTGGAGTTTTCCCTCTAATGCTTTCTGTAGTGTTGGATTGGTAGAAAGGCATTATTTAAGTCTGACATTGTCAAGAAATACCTTATTTACTCCATCTATGGTGATTGATAATTTTGCATGATATAGTATTCCAGTTTGGCAGCTATGCTCTTTTAGCGTCTGTATAACTTCTGACCAAGCCCTTCTAGCTTTCATCATATCCATTGAATAATCAGGTGTTATTCTGATGGATCTGCCTTTATAGGTAAGTTGACTCTTTTATTTTGCTTCTCTTAAATTTTTTTTTGTTCTGTATGGTTTGTGGCTTGATATTTATGTGGCACACTGGCTTTTTTGGAGGTCATATCTATTTGGTGGTCTGTAAGCTTCTTATCTTTATATGCTTTTCCTTCTTCAAGTTAGGAAAGTTTTTTCTATAATTTTATTGAATGCATTATCTGTGCTTTTGCACCTGTATTCTCCTTCTTCTATTCCTATTTTTCTCAAGTTAGTTTTTTTCATTGTGTCCTAAATTTCTTGAACATTTTGTGTTATGGCTTTTTCGGTTTTAGTATTTTCTTTAACTGATGTATCTATTTCAGCTACACAGTCTTGCACTTCAGAGATTCTTTCTTCCATCTCTTGGATTCAGTTGGTTATGCTTGTATCTGTGTTCCCAGCTTCTTTCTTCAGGATTTCTATTTCCATCTTTGCCTCATTTTGTGCCTTTTTTATTGCTTCTATTTCAGCTATTAGTTCCTGGCATGTTTCTTCCATTTTTTGGTTTACCTTTTCTTTGTTTTCTTTCAACGATTTGTTCATCTCTTCCAATTTTTTGTTTGTATTTTCTTCTATTTCTTTAAGGAAATTTTTCATATCTTTTTTGAGGGCTTCAATGATCTTCATAAAGTTATTTTTGTGTTACTTTCTTCTGCTTCCTTTTCATTGCTCTGTCAGGGCTTGTAGTTGTAGAACCACCACTTTCTTCTGAAGTTACCTTGTTGTTCTTTATATTATTATATGTATTGTTCACTGGTGTCTTCCCATGGCTTCAGTGGTCCACGATTAGGTGGCTCCTGTTCAGTTGTGGCAAGGCAGCTTGTGTGTCTCCTGGCACCTCTGAGCAAGAAGTCTGTTCTATCTCTGACACTGCTTTGGGCAGGGGTCTGTATTTCAAGTCCACAGTCCTTCTCTTCTGAATCAGTTTGAGGTGGGGGGATGTTTAAGTTCCCTTGCTTTAGTAGCTGCTGGAGTAGCCCCTCACAGCCAAAGTCTATTCCTGTCTGCTAAAGAGTGTATATAAACACGTACCACAGACAAAACCCAGTCCCAGAACACAATTTTTCTGGGCAGGGATTGGGATTCTGGGGCTGGGGCTTCTATCTTATTAATTTATAAAAATTTTTACATCAAAGACCAATCATTTGAAAATAATCAATTATATAGTCTTCTTTGACAACTCTATTCTCTTGCTATCTTTTTTTGTAATTTAAAGTAATAAAGAGTTTTTCACAACACTTAATAACATTAAAAATTTGCCTGAAATTAAATGTCAATAGATTTGGAAGTATAGGGGAAGAATTAATAATAATATCATAATTAGCTAGTCAGGCTTTTATGAATCAGAAGAACTGGACTATAAAATGTGTTCAAGGATGGTAGGAGCAACATATAAAATGCCAAAGAAAATGAAATACTAGAGAAAGAGCTCAGTGAACAAAGAACCTGATTAACATGTCTGAGATAGTAGTCTCAACTAAGTATAATTATACTTTAGTATAGTTTTTATTCCAAAAAAAGAAAGTAGCAAAAAAAAAAAACTCAATTATTTAAAACCATTAAAATTGGCCCTCATAATATAAAGAGAGAAACATTTATTCAAACAAAATCTACTGTTATCAGCCAGGCGTTATGGCTCACATCTAAAGTTTCACCATTGGAATAAACAAGAGAGCATACTGCTGAGTTCAAAGCTAGCCTGAAGAACAATGCAACAACCAGCAATATCCTGAAACCTGCCTAAAAATATGGAAGAGGTGAAGGAGTGTGTAGAAAAGAGCTTTACAGAGGGGGATAATACTGCATATTCCTCTCTATGAAGAGGGAAAATGGGGAAGGGAAGGCTTTGACTATGGATGAAAGAAGAGGCATATATTTTTTAAAAAATACATAAGAAGACATTACTTTATAAGAATACTTGACAAGGGCTTCTCTAAAGGACCTATCACAGCCAGAGATTGTGTTGATGTTGGTGGCCCATGGTAACACAAAAGACCATATGGATGCCAGGAATCTAGGGCAACCTATGACCATGTTGATGTATGAAGGCCATGATATTACCAGCCCATGTCAATATGAGTTGCCTGTGCTGCCAAATAGGGCAATGGTGTTCTCCAGACCAGGCTGCTTTGTAGGCCCATGTCATGGTCCATGACCCAGCAGCAACTAAGATCTGAGTTGATGTGCATTGCTCCTGTTACTGTCAAGACCTATGCAGATATCCAGGGTCTAGATAGCCATATGAGATCATGTTGGAGCCTGAGGAACTTACTGCTTGCTGTCTGGGACCATAGTGACCTGGGGGAACTCTGCTGTTGGCTGGACCATAGTGACATTTGGGCTGAACCTGTTGTTGAGGGCCATGTCTAAGTACATGTTCCTGCTTTAGTTGGGGTTGGTGGTGATGTCTATTGCATGTGCTATAACAGATAATCATAGGAATCATGCATGTTGAAATCTGAAGGTCATGCTGAGCTGGCCCTTCCTCTTACTGGCCCTTTCACTGGCTCTTTCCCTCACTGGCCATGAAATATCATGCTGATTTTTTCCTCGGTTTGACACTGCAGCACCAGAAGTGGTCCCACCCCTATAGGCGAGCTCGCCCTCTGTACTTGAGAAAAATAGCTAAAGCCCTCATTATGGACATGACAGATTGGCTCCAATGGCATAGGCCTAGGAGTAGTCCCATTGTCCTGGACCAATCAATTCAGCTACCTCCTAGATCCATATCCTGACCTTTAAGTTTTTCCACCTTTAATATCTGCCTTACCTATGATCTATTCAAGTACCTAAAGAAACTGATTCTGTGAGACAAGGCATATTGCTATTGTTCTTATATTTCACCCAGAATTTACAAATAAGCTTCTGTTGCTGAAGATACCACACACTTTAGAAAACTGAGCTATAATTATAATAGTTATAAAGAAGAATGGTCATGAATTTAAGAGAGAGGAAATGCAGGAAGAGTTGGAAAAGAAGAGAAATTATGGGGCCTTCAAAAATTGACTAAAGGTGCTTTACACTATGATATGGAATTAAGCCTATGGGAGCAAGAAGAAGAAGATAATCATTTGAATGAGATTTTCCCAGAGGCTCAGATATTTTAGTTCTTCATCTGCAGTTTGTGACTTTGGGGAGGCTTAGGAGGAGGTAAGATATTGTTGAATGAAGTATACCACTGGAATTAGACTTTGAGGGTTCACAGACTCCTTAACACTTCTAGTTTAGTTTCTCTGCATTATGGTTATGCATGTATGTGAGTTCTCATCATGCTGTCCCATTTATAAAACCTGCTGATGTTGCTACACATCCTCATCATAATGGATTCCTATCTTCTTGAAATTGTAATCCAAAATAAAAGTTTATAAAAAACTACCTTAGCCATATTTTATCAGAGAAAGAAAAAGTACAGAAGCTGGTTGCTGATTTTTTTCTAATCATATTAAGATAACTTTTTTCCAAGGTTTCTTTTATTCAATAAAATTAGCTAAAAATTGTGGGCTTTTAAATTTTTTTAAATTTTTTCTTTTATTATTATTATTATTATTATTAACAAAGAAGTCACACTTTCTAACCTTGTATTCTTCTCCAAAAATCCTCATTACATCCCTGGGCAGGCTACAGGCAGTCCCATGGTTCCACTGCCCCAATATTGCTTAGTTCAGTCTCCACTCCTAGCAGAAGAAGTTTTCTCCCCCCTCCCTCAAGAGTGAGTCAGGTGTTCCTCTAGGGGGAGTGGGATCCAAGGTGTCAGTCCAGGGTGTTTCTGATCCCAAGCTGTTCAGTGGTTGTGGTTTGCAGCTTGGGCATGCTTTGATCTTTTCTTGTTTGTTTGTTTGTTTAAAGTCCACTAATGAGTGAGTACATCCCTTGCTTATCTTTCTGAGTTTGTGATACCTCACTCAGTAGGATATTCTCCAGATCTATCCATTTGCCTGCAAATTTTAGGATATCATTTTTTCTTTCTACTGAGTAGTACTCCATTGTGTACATGTACCACAGCTTGTTAATCCATTATTCAGTTGAGGGACATCTAGGTTGTTTCCAGGTTCTTGCTATTACAAATAATGCTGCTATGAACATAGTTGAGCTAATACCTTTGGAGTGTGAATGTGCCTCTTTAGGGTATATACCCAGAAGTGGTATTGCTGGGTCCTTGGGGAGATTGATTCTCAATTTTCTGAGAAACTGCCATATTGCATTCCAAAGTGGCTGA
>PVIH01029036.1:0-14297 GCA_004025045.1 Sigmodon hispidus | reverse complement strand
AGGGAAAGATAAACACAAAGAAAATATAGGTGTAGCAATCTTATTTGTATGTCTACCCTTGATAAGCCATGCTTATCATTCTTATCCTCTATATAGTTATTGTTAACTCTTCCACATTTTAAATTCTTTTTACTGTGTTTTTTTTTTAATAAATACAAAATAAAGGAAAAAAAAAAAAAGATGATATGATAGTATACAAAGACAACACCAAAATTTATACCAGAGAATTCCTAAAGCTGATAAACACAATTAGTAAAGTGTCTGGCTACAAGATTAAATTTAAAAAAATATCAGATGCCCTCCTATACACAAATGACAAATGGGCTAAGAAAAAAAAGAGGGAGACAATACCTTCACAAGAGCCACAAATATTATAAAATATCTAGGCAAAATTTCAATCAAGCAAGTAGAAGAGTTGTATGAAATAAAAAAAAAAAACCTTCAAGTCTTTCAAGAACAAAATTGAAGAAGTTATCAGAAGATGGAATGATCTCTTATGCTCATGGATTGGCAGAATCAACATAGTTAAAATGGCCATCGTACCAAAAGCAATCTACAGCCCAGAGACTAATGATAGAATGAAACACAACTGGCAAAAAAGGGAGGAGTAAATGACTCCTAATGATATTCTGCTATACTCATAAACTTGTACCTAGCCCAACTGTCATCAGAGGGGCATCATACAGCAGTAGATGGAATCAGATGCAGAGACACATAGGCAAACACTAAACAGATCCAGGACAATTCTTTAAAAGAGGGAGAGAAAGGATTGGAGAAGCCAGAGGGATTGAGGACACTAGGAGTGTTAACAGGGGCCACAGAATCAACTAAGCAGGGCTCATAGAGCTTCATAGAGACTGAAGTGACAAACAGACACTGCAGATTTCAGTGTATGGTTGTGCAGCTCAGTGTTCTAGTGGGATTCCCAACAATGGGAGTTTGGGTGGAGAATATCTCTGACTCTTTTGCCTGTAGTTGGGACCCGTTTTTTCCTACTGTGTTACCACTTCCAGGATGATATGAGAGTCTGTGCCCACTTTTATTATATCTTGTTAGCTATGTTCGGTTGATATCCCTAGGAGAACTGCTCTCTTTTGTTTTCTTTTCTTTTGATTTCTTTTCTTTCTTTTTCCTTCTTTTCTTTACTTTGCTTATCTTTGCTTTGCTTTTGAGGGGTAAATGGAGGAGTTTATCGACAGGAGAGGGGAGGATTTGGCTAAGCGACTGAGAAGAGAAACTGTATTTGGGGTATAATGTATAAGAGAATAACCAAAGTTTAAAAAAGAGAAAAATAAAGTTTCTGCATTTTCTTTCTCACGTGTGATTATAAGTACATGTTTTTGGTAAATACAAGGTAAGGATAAATGACAATACATAAAGGAATGGTAATATTTAAGCAATCTTCCACAAATGGGATATGCACTGGAAAATGGGAAGCATGGATGTTGATAGTGTGTACAGAAAAGATCCATTTTAGCTTTCTATCCTTGGACATTTAAGGCCTGAGAATTGTTATTTTACAGAGACATCTCCTTACATTAGCTAAACCTGTCTCCTTGTTCAGCTACATGAAATAACTATGACTATTTGTTCAACTCTATAAAATAAAACACTTAAATTTTAGGGTGGTGGGGTTTCTCCAACAGACAGCTCAGTGTACCCAACTCCAATGTTTCTGTGTGTCTGTGTTCTTAGATTTTCTTCATTATCTCCCCACCCAAGTCAGGTCCAAGTCTCTGCAGCCTTGTAAGGGCATGATAATGGTTTGTATAAGTGGACTTTTATTACATTATTCATAATTATTTCATTTAAACACCTTATTTTTTGTCTAAAAAGGTTCTGAGTAATGATATGGACAACACATTCATTCATATTATATAAAAGTCTGTTTCTATAAAAGCATCCAAGCTAATAATTTATTAAATAAATAACTAAATACATATATTCATATTTATTGTGAAAATATTAGTGACTTGTTCTTCTCTTCAAATACTTTCATACTTGCTCTATATATGCAAGAAATAAAAATTTATTAAATATACATTAGTTTGGCCATCCGAAAATTTTCTTCCAGGGCCTTGTAACCATTTTCAAACCCGGTTAATAACTACATAGATGAAGAGTAGCACTCCACCCCTTCAGATAGTGCATGTGGTTATACAAGCTTCATACAAAGGAATGGAAGCACATAGCACATGCCCTCCTCTCTTACTCTTATGCCCCATGCCTTCTCCCCATGCAAAAGACTGAAGAAGAGTCCTGTGACCTGCTGTCAAATAAGATTCTTATTCTTTACAGCAACTCTGAAAAGTTCTTCAAATTTCTCAATGTCAAATTTGAAAGTTGGTCTTTTTTCCAGAAAAGGTCTCTTTTCTACATCTTTTGTTGGCATTTAAGAGCCTCAAACTCTGCTATGAACTGCAATGTAAAAGCTTTTTTTCCTACAAAATGTAAAATGCCAAAGTGATATTTACAGAACTGTAAATATCTTTCTCATTGAATTTTAGAACTATCATATAGAAGGGCAAAAAGTCACTCCTCAGAAGTTCTCAACAAAGTTAGAACAAAGTCAAATGGGAAAATTTCTTATCCCAGTTCACCCTGATGGTTGAAATTCTCTTTGCTGTAACAAGTCAAAAGAGAAGTCAACCTGGCATAAAAAGACTCAAGGGATTATTCCTTCTTTAGTACATGGAAAGTCAGCCTTGACATTAAAATTGACTAGGATCTTGTCAAAGTAAAATTAAGAAACATGTATTGTTATAAACACCTATTTTCACAAGAATGAGGCGTAGAAATCAAGTGAGCCCAGAAGTTCCAGGCAAGCATAGTTAACACCAAAAATTCTAATCTCCGAACAGACAAGCAAAATGCAATTCAAAAATTGTAGATAGTGTAGTGGCATGTAACAGTAATCCCAACAGAACCATGTGTTCAAAGTTAGCCTACATAGCAAGTTCTAGACCAACCAGAGCTCAGTAGACACATGTCTCAAAAAAAAAAGGCACAAAACAAACAAGAAAACCAGAACAACAGCAGCAAAATAGTTAATGATAAAAAGTAAATGGATGTGAATAAATCCATATATCTAAATGAAGATAATGCTATTTCATACAGCACTTTAGGTGACATTATGTCCTCTCCACAGAACACTTATTAAATGCTAGTTTTGGAGGCTAGAAAGATGGCTTAGCAGTTAAACCACTGGCTGCCCTTTCGGAGGACTTGGGATCAAGTCTCACCATCCACATGGTGTCTCAGATCCCTCTGTAACTTCAATTCCAGGAAATTTGGTACTAACTTCTGACCTCTATGGCATGCCGTACACATGGTGGATAAACATGCATACATGTAAAGCACCCACACTTAAAAATTAATTTTAAATGTTAGTTTTTTATAAAAGTTATAAAAATAAGAAATGTGTTCACATAAGACAAATCAGATAGACTGTACTGTATATCACAAATGTTCACAAACTCCTTTGAAAATGGAACTATTTTGTCAAATATTTTTATAGGTGGTGTTGGACAATAAAGAAAAAAAGAAATATATTTAGACAATTATGTGACATATTTAAAAAATAAATGAAGTTTGTTTACAAAACAGAAATAGTTATTCAATCTAATAAAGTACTTTAAAGAAGAGGCTTAGCTTTCCCTTCAGAGTAAAAACCCAAGAGGTAACACATTGGCTGGCTTCGGACAGTGGCAATATCAGCCTGGTACTTATCAGTGGTAAAGTAAATGCTAATTTAAAATGTTGACCCAAAGTTGATAGACAGTAAGATGATATTATTGAACGTATTTTAATTAATAATTTTTTTTTGGCCCAAAATATGTGAAGCTGTCTTTATTTATACTTCAAGTACGAGAATGTTTCTCCCACTCTCCAGCATTAATCTCCAGAAAAAAAAATACATTTTCCCCCAACTTTTACATCAAAACAGCTTTTAACCTAAACACAATGCTCAGTGTTTTTTAGCTTGGTTAAATTTTGAGCCAGTCACATCCATAGGCACATATTCTAAAAACAATATTATTTATAACATAACTAAGCATATTTATAGAAATAGGCTTGATTTATCATAAACTGCCTACATATGTTCTACAATAGGGTCTTTTATGCTTATGCCTCTCTAAAGGATAAACTTTGATAAGGCACTCTTTTTCAATCTTAACTCTGCCCCCCCAGAACTGGGAGGTGTAATTAATGTGCCCATTAACTTTTATTGAGTCCAATATTGTTACATTAAAACAGAAAAAAATCAAAGGGTCTGGGGTGACAGATGAAACCTGAGAATATCGTGCAGACCCCGTGTCCAGTTAATTGTTTAATTTTTTTGTTGTTTTTTTTATATGAATAAAGTCATATGTTTTATTCATGTATCCCCTTGTTCAAACTCACTTCACCCTCCGGCCCCTCCCAATCACTCTCTCTTCTCCTCATCACTTTATCTCCTCCACAGTGAGAGCAAGAGGTCCCAAGGTCCCAATGTGGCTTAGTTCAGCATTTACTCTCTTCAGATCTGCTTTCCTCACTCCAACATCAAGACTGGGTCAGGTGTTCTTCTGGAGGGAATGGGCTTCAATGTGCCGGTCCAAGGTGTTACAGATTCCAAGCTGTTTAGTGGTCGTGGTTTGGACATGCTTTGCTTTTTGCTTTTTTGTTTGAAGTCCACTAATGAGTGAGTACATCCCCTGCTTATCTTTCTGGGTTTGTGATACCTCGCTGAGCAGAAGAACCCAAAACCTTGAATAACCCAATCAAAAACTGGGTTTCAGAACTAATTGTTTTATTTTAAGAAAAAATGATTGGAGAATGTTTTAGGTAAACTCCACCTGGAAGTTGTGTATAGACTGAATTCCAAGAAGAAAAACTGTTAAGAGCTCATTCTAAGGCTGACAAGTTCATTCAAGCAAAAATGACATGAACTCAGTGGCTACATAAAGATTAAGTGGAGAGAAATCTGAGGAGTATATTATAGTTGGTAGCAATTACAAGGAGTCTCATAACTGTTCAGGTGTAAATCTCTAAAAGGGACAAGTAAAAACACCACACTCAAGTAGCCTAGATGACAGCAATATCTACCTTGAAAGAGTTTGGGGCCAAAATATGAAGAATTTGAGTTCTCACATGAGTTCAGTAACTGAAGACATGAAAGCAGCCCTATTCTAGAGGATCATAAAGAGGTTTTATGGAGTACAGAACATCCCAAAGAATTTGTATTACAAATGTAAGAGTCAACAACAAAGAATGTTTGGAAACACAAAAGTAGATAAGATCCAAAAATAAAAAATAAATAAAAGAATAAGACATGAATTTTGAAAGAACTAGGCCTTTATTATTGGAAATGCTCATAACAAACACAAGAAAACAAAGCTAGTTAGAAAGAGCCACCAAAGACCTCACAGAAGTGGTGAGAAAATCAAGTCTTCTGTTACAGTACAAAGATTGCATGGTATTTAAGAAATTAGATACATGAAAGTTCTCACCCTGTCTCTATTCTTCCAATAAATAATGAGAGCAAACATAGTTCACAGCCCATAAAAGTGCGTGAGGTAAAATCCAGGAACTCAAGTTAAACCCTTATTACAGTAAGGGCAGAGTTACTATGCCATACATTTTGATAATGAATAACTATAAATGGGTAAGTTTCTCTAGCTGAATTTAAATGAGAAATAGATGCTCTGTTATTATAGATCACATCTTATAGATTTCAAAAGCTAGGAATGTTAAATACCTCACTCAGAGAGGCATAAAGATGACTCCAGATTCTATTTGACTCTAGGATACTTAGCTCATATAAATTATTGGCCTTTAATAGAGCAATCTGAAATCAAAATTCAAAGAAAATAATTTTAAAAAATTTAGTCAAGAGTATATATTTCAGTTTGATTCCTGAAAGTATGTTTCTCTCTTAAACTAAAATTTACACAAATGTTTGGGAAAAGTAATATAGACCAGTTGCTGTTGAGTTTGTATTTGTTGGTTATTAGCTAAAAAACATAGAGTGGGACCCTATTGCCCAAATATTCTTCCCCTTAAAGGTTTTCTACACAATAAATTTTTTATTGTGCTCTTTCAAAATCTACAAGAAAGTAGTAGAAATCATGTTATTTTCAGCTTGGAAAGAATTTATTCTAAGGATTTCCATTATGAGATTAACCTGGGAAATGAATTAACTGACCTAATACTACTGGCTCTCTCTTGATTAATTTTCTGCTTCACTCTGATATAAAATATTCTGAACAAAACTACATCAGCCACCTAAAAGAATAAACCATTTTTATTATGTTGACTAAGATCCCTGAACCAACACAGGACAGAGATGGAATATTGTATTAGTCAAGGTTCTCTGGAGGAATAAACCAATAGAATGTATATGTAATTGTGATGGGATTTATTAGATTGGTTCATATGATCAGAGGCTGGAGAGTTTCACAATGGCCAGCTGCAAGCTAGAGAGGTGAAAAGACCGCTTCTCAGCCCAAGCAACTTGAAGCCTCAGAATAAGCAGGCAAATTATGCACCTGTGTGAGCACCTGGAAACTCTCTGAAGCATCACTTGTGTGGGTCTACATCCCAGTGGCTCAAAAATTTAGACTCTTATATTTTGGGGGCATGACAAAACAGATCTGCTTAATAACTGATTTAAATCATACATGAATTTTTCTCATCTGCTTTGTGATCCATCTGTATCACCAACATATTGTATGGTGACAATACCTTCAGGTCTCATATGTCTTCCTCGATTTGATGACCCATATGACAACCATTTGTGAAAATATCCTCGCGGATACACCCTTTCAAGCAATGTTGACAATATAAATGACCACAAAATATTGAAGCTAAATATATATAAAGCCACATGCTTACATATACAACTATAAAATAATTAAATCTTGTCTTTAAATTCTTAGTGTACTTCAAAATCTGATAAATAGTTAGTATGCTCTTTATAAGAAACAAACCAAATCATAAAGATATAAAATGAAGATGCTAGGAAGCATTAGTAACTGAAGATATTATAAACAATAGGTTTATTAACATCAAAAAAGAGAAGTTTCAAGACAATATGATCAATAAGAATTACTGACCACTATTAGAAACCAGTAATTTCAAATTAGCAGGAATCTAGACATTCTAGCAAGGTTAGATTTGGTACTTAGACTGTGATAACTTAAATTCAAATGTTAAGAAATAAGCCAATCATCAAAACCTGGGATTTTTAGTATACTTCTCTTAGTGGCTGAAAAAGCAAACAGAAAAAGTGCAGTGAAATTAAAGTTACTTGTGTAAACAAGATTGCATTTTGGAAAAATGGTGATGAATAAAAAATATGTCCCCCCAAATGTAAATTGCTGATTGCCTAGATACAAGCTGAAAGAGGAAAGCAGTGACTGTCAATGTCAGTGAGCTTAAGAGAAGGCCAAAACTGGTTTGATATCAACTATATGGATGGCACTAGAAATTATGGTTCTGTATACTTTTTATTGGCTTCATTTTAAGATATGTACATTATATCTCAGTTTTTTAGGTTATAAAGACTGGAAGGTGTCTCAATGGAAGTACTATCATTTGAATCTCAAGCACTCACATCCATAGATGGATATGGCCACACATGCCAGTAATCTCACTATTAGGAAGAAGAGACAAGTAGATCTCATGAGTTAGCTGACTATTTGGCTTACTCAAATGGTCTGCTTGATTTAGTGAGATATCTTGTCCTGTGATGTTGTCATGCTTTTATAATTAGATTACTCTACAACAGGACTTTTTGTTTGAGGCATCAAGAAGAGAGTGAATTTTACAGAATTCTCAGACTAGGTTTTTTCCACTCTCTTGAATTGCATGTTTTCTACTCCTAGAATTTTTTTCATTTCTCTTGTTCCTTGATGTGGAGGGAAAAAAAACCCAGAAAATTCTACTATTGATTTGTTTTGATGTGAAAGGCTGAACAGCCCATAATTTAAGCTATGAAGGGATGGATGACCCATTGTTCTCAAGGTGTGTGAGCAACTTTATGTTTGCACAATGTTGAGAGTCAGCTCTTCATTTATCTACAAATGAAGATATTAAGGCTCATAGCAAACCCATATAGTGATTTGTTATACTGAAGGCCAATGGTAGAGAAAATGGAACCCTATAGGAGGTGTTCAGAGACTGTGACTCCTGGTGAAAACTTATCAATTGCAATGCAGGCTTTTAAGGAAGACATAAATCTCAGGAAATGCACATTGAGTGGACTGGGTGGTGAGCTTTAGAACTGTGAAAACTTCAAATGTGTCAGATGGGGCTTTGAAAAATGAGTTAAGGAAAGAGATGGGAACCATACTAAAGAGCATAAGATATAATAAGGCAGAGATAAGACAGCAAAGAGTTCCCAATGGGGAGAATTAGGGTAGAGAACTTGACCAAGAAAGAAAAGACAAATTAATCTTTTCTTCAAATCTTTCCTCTAAGATTACATGCAGAAATAGTTCTTCATGAAATAAAGCCTAGGCCCTGGAAGTTACACTATTTTGCCTTGGGTGCCAAAATGACCATGGAGATAACCTTTTCTGTGTTGTTTACCATAGTTGATCATAATAGGTAAGAATTATTTTACATTATAAAGTGTATCTTTAATATGCATATGTATAGGCCTACTGATAATTAAAAATCATAGCTGATCAATTTTATTAAACATACTTAATAAGATGATATTTAGAGTCCAAAATTTGAAGATATAAGGAGAAAAAAGAGAACATGGTAGCACAGAAACATTAGGTGCTAAAGGAACTGCATGAGATCATGTCAGTATTTTCAGAAATGTGGAACTTGGGTGGAGAACTTTAGACCTAGGATCTCAGGATGGTGACCAGCCACAGAAAGCTGCTAACTCAGAAACTTAGCAAAGCTCTAAGATATGGAAAAAAAAAAGGATCTGAACAATTCATCCTTGTATCACTGAGAGGACACAATAAGGCCACTTCCAAAACAATAGAGAGAGAGAGAGAAACGAGGCAGAAAACAAGAACAATAATCCAGAAAAATTGAATAGCCTTTCCAGGATAAAGATCCATTATTAGAGAGACTGATAGGAATGGGAAAAGAACCTGAAAAATATATACACAAAAGGCTGTTTGCCTTTTGTCTATCTGCCTTTGATACCCCTATTGGAATTACCCAATGGAACCAGCTAAAGAAGAAATGTGTTTTCCCATGTAGGTCATCAGTCTTGTTGAGATTGGGACTTTGTATGAATAGCCAAATCATAGTCTAGACATGGCCCAGTCCTCTCTCTCTCTCTCTTTCTCTCTCTCTCTCTCTGCACTCTTCTGTACCATTTAACTTTTATACAACTTTTCTTTTGATATTCTGAAATAATAAAGTTGTCATTTCTCCCACTTTATTTTCCTAAAGGTGAGATACATATGTGAAGTTATGTACTCTGTGTGTAGACTCTAGTATATTCTATGAATGACAATCACAGTATTCATCTGGGAACTATTAATACTATTGAAAGATAAATAATTACACTGGGATAATAACCAACACAAAAACTAAAGTTAAATACTAACAACAATAATTTTTCTGAAAAACAATAAAATATCATTCAAATACAACAAGCTAAGAAAAACATGTCATTTACATGTCCATATATGTACCTGGCCAGCCAGCCATAATTTTCTTCATTTCTTTATTTTTATCTTACTTTTCCCCTCAGCCACATGTTGATTTTGTTTTGGCTTTTATCATTTAATTTGACTTAAAAAGTCAAATTTCTATCCTCAAAAGATCTGAAAGAATCCTTTGTGTCTCAAACAGTTCTTTGTTCTTTCTTTCCTTTTTCTTTCTTCAATTATTACTGTTACATAAGTATATATATATTTATATAAATATATGCATGTACGTGCAATCTGATAACACAATTTAATGTAGTTCAAAACATATATTTTAGAGGTAGCAACTTGGAAACAAAAAAACCACATGGGGGTTCATTCCAGAAGAGTTAGTCTCACCTTTCTTTTAAGAGTCACTGATTGTCTGTAGTTCTACAGCTAAGGTTGGTTCTAGTCAAATTTTCCCCATCCACATTGGCATGCCATCTGGTAGTGTTATTTTTCAGGTCCTTAAGTGTCCAATCCCATAGCACCAAAGACATTTATATTGCTGCACAAACATTATAATTTTCCATCTCTCAAATAAATTCAACATAATTAACTATAACTCTGTAGTCCTTAGTCCCTTCTGACCTTCCTCTTTCTATGAAGAAATCTGCTTTTCAGTTATATTAAAGTCAAAATATTCTTCTTTAGTACTACATATTTCACAAGTAATCTTCTAGATCAATTTTGAACATTGCAATTGGAAATATTTAAATTAATGAATAAAACAGAAAGTGTTACACAGTGTTATTTTGGAAGTAACAAGTAAATAGAAATATATCAGTAGTATTATGTCTGAAAACTAAATATTAATACATAGCATTTGTCCTATCGTGTGAGAACTCGCATGAATGTATAGTTTCTATAGTCTCTGGCTTCATTTTTCTGTTTGAGTACCTAGACTAGCATCAAACTAGTCTTATATCTATATCATGTTTTGGAAAACCATATGTATGTGGTCTCTTTTGTAAAATCTCCATCATAATAATACTACTCATTATTTAGACGAGATCAGGCGCGTTCAGGGTGGTATGACCGTAGACTACTCATTATTTAGAATATGTGAAATTTACTTTTATAGATCATCAGAAAGTGCATGTTTTATAAATAAAAATAGAGTTTTTGTTGGGAAACAAAGAAACTTACTGTCCAAAATTTTAAAGGTCTTCTCCTCCCCATGTGTAGGTTGTCATTGAGCGCCTGGTCAGGGGGCTATAGGAGTGCTTATGAGTGTTTGCATGGACACATGCATCCTCATTTCCTCTTTTTCCTGGGGCAGAGGAAAGTATTCTACAGTTACATCTTTACTGCTTAAGTGTAAAATCTTTATAACAGTTTTTCTGGATAAATATTTGATCTTTGAATAATCAAAAGTATTAATTCATATGCCCAGTTTTGTTCTCTTCTTATTTTAAGTTAGATTCCTCACATCTGAAGATTTCATGTTGCATGTATGCATATTCCCTTTGTGAGGAGTGGAAAATGTTTCTTGTAAAATATAAGTAAAAACTATCTCTGTATTATTTGGGTTAAGGACATTTTTTTTCCTTTTCGGGAGTAATTTCCAGTCTGTTTTATGGAGAAGACTGTTAACATAAAATGCAGGTAGTAGTGACATAATGCCCCAAAGAGGTAGGGCAGCAAACTCAGATTAAATATGTTCATTGGCTGTGTGCTGCCTGTGAATTAGTGAGGGATTTCAGCTCTTGTTTTTTCCCTTTAGGACATTAGCTGTTATTCTGAAATAAAAGAGAAATGATATTCCTATTCACCCCCACCCCTTTTTTTAGTGCTAAATCTAAAAGGTTGCAAAATAGATGATGCAAAGAAGCAGGATCCATACTGACTCTTGAGTGCAATTTCTTGCCTGATTATCTGACCTGAGACAAACTTTTCAGAGTCAGGCCTTCAAATAGTCCACACCTGTCTCCATGCTGTTCACTTTGAGTGTCCAACCTGAGAAGAAAAAGAGGGGAGGGGCGGGAAGGGTAAAAAGGAAGGAAAGGGAGGAAGTAGGGAGCTTGGGTAGCAGGATCTAACAAATCATGTGTAAGAACCTCCTCCAATAGAGCTCCTTGTGATGGGATTATGATCTTGTAATGTGAATGTACAATATGATTAAGACATTAACAATTTGATTTTCTAAAACTTCCTGACACTTAAAACTTATGTGGGAATCAGTTAATGAGGACTTTCTAGATGGCAATTTTAATATTCTAAGCCATAATATTTTTTAACAACAAAATTGTAGAATGACTTTATTCACATTTTCCAGATGCCTCTAATATGTAAAGGGTCAGTGAGAAAAATCTCTTGAGTGTCAGATTTCTTTTCCACTCATCATGAGGCAGCAGTAGCTTCATTTGTATAAAATGAATATTGTTTTAGGACTGGCTTTGACTAGTGGCATGGGACACTTAGATATTAGTCGCAAGCATCTTGTTACTTTTGTCTCATTAGCCAAATCTTACTACTGGCCTTCATAGTATTGGTGTAGTCGGGGAGGGGACTCAGACACAGACACAGGAGAAATTAACAGGATGTTTATTACAGAGAAAAGGGAAGATGATGGGTCTCATGGTGATAGTAAAGGATAGAAGGTCTTGCAATAGGCAAAATAAGCATTGCTAGATAAAGTCAACTCAACCTATCAATAAAATAGTATGAGTTTAAAAAGTGGATCTCATTTGTCACTCTGGTGTTTTGTATTTGACCTGGAAAAGTCTAAATATTTCTTTTCTTCTCCATCGACTAGAACCCAGGAAGGCTAACAGGTAGCCCTTTAGGACCTATACTTTTCTGGTGCACTCTCCAGATGCTTAGCTCAAGGGATGTAAGCAAAGAAAAGGTAAGATGCATTTTACCCACACTGTTCCCAGGGAGGGTCTGCTCATCTATTCTAGTTGTAAACACTTTAATCTTGGAAAGCCAAAAAGAAGCTGACTAAATGCACAAAAGATACTGTCCTTTACCACATACATAAGGGCTTCTTAAAACTCAGGACACCATTATAATTTAAATAAATACCCTTGAGATATGCTTCTCCCCTTCCTCCCTACCCCGCCACCTCTCTCTCCCTCCTTCTCGTTCCTATATTTCCTGTTATCAATAAACAGGATCCTCGTGGTCTTGGAAATTGTACCACATATCTAAAGGGGCCAGCCATGTCTGAAGTTTGGTTTGGCTGTGCCTTTATTTTTACCTTTCTATGCTTTCTTTTTTCAATTTAAACCAGATATTCTATGTGAGATCATAAAAAAAAAAAAACAAGAAGATAATATGACAGTTATATATTTTGGAGATGAAAAGACTGGAATAATATACAACTAAGATTCAAGGCTTAAAAGTAACTTCTCATATGGAAGAAATGTATGTACTAAGCATTAAAAAAATAGCAGCAGTTTTTTTTCTTTATTTATTTTGTATTTATCAAGAAAGGCAGTAAAATGAATTTAAAATGCTGATAAGTTAACAATAACTGTAAAGAAGATAAAAATCATAAGCATGACTTATCAAGGTTGATAATGCAAATAAGATTGCTACACATGTATTTACTTTGTGTTCAGCTTTCCCTCTGAATTTTTTTTGCCATCCCTGTATATCCTTATTCAAGGTCTCTTCCCCCTCCTGCCACATCAGGTCATTTTTTTCTTCTCCACAACTCCCCATCCCCTCCCTTGGCAGGGAGCAGATAGTCCTATGGTCCCACTGACCCAATAATGCTTACATCAGTCTCCACTCCTGGCAAATCCAGTTTTGTCACCCCTCCCTCAAGAGTGAGTCAGGTGTTCCTATAGTTGGAGTGGGATCCTAAGGGTCAGTCCAGGGTGTTTCTGATCCCAAGCTGTTCAGTGGTTATGGATTGCAGCTTGGGCATGCTTGGCTTTTTTTCTTGTTTGTTTTTTGTTTAGAGACCACTAATGAGTGAGTACATCCCCTGCTTATCTTTCTGAGTTTGTGATACCTCACTCAGGAGGATATTCTCCAAATCCATCCACTTGCCTGCAAATTTTAGGATATCATTTTTTCTTACTGCTGAGTAGTATTACATTCTGTAGATGTACCACAGTTTGTTAATCCATTTGTCAGCTGAGGGACATCTAGGTTGTTTCCAGGTTCTTGCTATTACAAATAATGCTGCTATGAACATAGTTGAGCTAATACCTTTGGAGTATGACTGTGCATCTTTAGGGAACACACCCAGAAGTGGTATTGCTGGGTCCTTGGGGAGATTGATTCTCAATTTTCTGAGAAACCTCCATATTGTATTCCAAAGTGACTGAACAAGCTTACACTCCCACCCACAATGGAGGAGTGTTCCCCTTGCTCTGCATCCTCTCCAACATAGGCTGTCATCTGTGCCTTTTATCTTAGCCAATCTAACAGGTGTTAGGTGGTATCTCAAAGTTGTTTTGATTTGCATTTCTCTGATGGCCAAAGATGAAGAACACTTTTTCAGGTGCCTTTCAGCCATTCGTAGTTCCTCTGCTGAGAATTCCCTTTTTAGATCTGAACCCCATTTTTTGATAGGGTTATTCAAGGTTTTGAGATCTAAATTCTTGAGCTCTTTATATACCTTAGAGATCAGTCCTCTGTCACTTGTAGGGTTGGTGAAAATCTTTTCCCATTCTGTAGGCTGGCGTTTTG
>PVIH01029035.1:0-14297 GCA_004025045.1 Sigmodon hispidus | reverse complement strand
CACACACACACACACACACACACACACACACACAAAACTTTAAAAAGAGGTGAGTATGCCTGCTTTCAGCTAATGAGCCATCATATCTCGGAGAAAGCTGAGTGCCCTGGTTTCTGGGAAGGGGGAAAAGGCATTTTTCTTCCAGAGTACAATCTGTGTTGTTTCTGAATCGCCTAGTAACAAAAGCCTCGTCTTGTTCTTTTGCTGACCTCATTATTTTCAGCTCAACAATTTTTTTTCAATTGAAAGTTTAAAAAATTAATTGTGTTTTACTTCCCAAATCATTTGAAGTCACCAAGTCTTAAACAAAATGCTGGGGAAGCACACAAACATTATCAGTTTCTGTACCCTGCACAGTTACTCACTTTCTTTTCTGTTAGGCTTGTGTGCTTGGCAACCCGGTTTTCTTTGTTACAGACAAAAAGAGACCTACTCTTAAGTTGGCCTTACAGCTCGGCTTGGGGGAGGGGTCTCACAGATCGCTTCTCAAATCTAAGGTTTCCACATTTTCAGACCTTCATTAAAAAATAAAGTGTACTTTGATGATTGGTCCAGTGGTACAAAACTCAAAGAAGACTCCTGTGGATCATAATCATGAGAAAAGGAGAGCTTAGAAAGAGGGAAAGCCTGCTTTTGGTTTAGAGGGCTTGAGTGTATCAGGCAAGCATTCCATCATTGAGCTACATCCTCAGGCCAGACAGAATGAGTGTGGCTGAATAGGTTTAAGCCCATCACAGCAGATAGACTTCCTTTTAAAGATAGCTTCTTACTGTTGCTGAAAAGAAGCAGGAGTTGGGTTAGGACACAGAGTGGGGTGTAGTAGAGGAAAATGGACAGCTGAGTACCAAATCTCTCTCTAGTCTTAGGAGAAGCCTCTTTGCCTTGAAATGGGATGTAGCAGCATGGTCGATGTTGCTGAGTCATTCGGAACCCTAGTAGCATTTCCCTCGAAATGTGGCACAATCCGCTGTGTGCTTCCGGGAGGATGTCTCACCTTGTTTACTGCAAAGGGAAGCACAACTGCGGTCCTGTCACCGTTGGGAATCTGCAAGCTTCTGTGCCTTTCTACTCTTTATCTTAAATTACTTTGATATTAAAGAAATGTGACTGTAGACATGAGATAGGAAATGAACATCATGTTTATTTCCCCAGAGGTAAAATCCCTACAAAAAGAGAAACAAAGCAAAAATGCATTTTTATTTTATTTTATTATTATTTTTGCCCAAAAAGAACTTGAAGCTACAGTTGCTGGATTCTTCATCTTGCTTTTATCTTCCCTCTTTTTCTTGGATACACTTTTGGTTTTCTAATTTTTTGTTCAGAGTGTCTACTAATTTGTATCTCAGCATATCTTTTTTCTCTTTATTTCTTTTTTCCCAGAACTGGATACCTCTCTATTTCTACCCCTCTGCCCTGAAAAGAAGTGTAAGTTTGTGACTGTTTTCAGAAGTTATTAGCTGTGTAAGTGCAGCCATATTGCTTCTCCTCCCCTTCTCCTTTCCTGGAAGCGGGTACATATAGCCTTGCTCCAGGGGCTGTTTGTAAGGATTCCTGAAGAAAACCAATGTTGGTTCTTTCTATGACTGTGTCCTCTGTCCTTATCTCTTTCCACAGATTTTGCACTCGTCACTATATATCTGGCTAGCTTGGCTTGAACAGAACACAAACAGATCTGAAATACACTAATGTAGAATCAGGTATGGTAATGTAAGGCCTATAATCTTGGCATCCTTGGAGGATGAAGTAAGATCACCATGAGTACAAGACTAGCTAAATGATATATAGCAAGAATATGTCTCAAATAAAATATGTCTATAGAGTGAAACAAGAAAGCATTGGGTAGGAGGGAAGCAAAAAACCAGAAAATTTCCAATGCATCTATGAGTTATTTCCCCAGGCTGACAAGTCATCAGCCTCTATGAAATCACCTCTTGCCCATGCTGCTTCAGTCTTAGACCTCAAGATTGACTAATGTGGAGCACTTGCAATGCATACCTGAAGGGCAGTCTGGTGGCTTACCCTTCTGTAGAAGTTCCACAATTCCTCCTCAGCAGAGATCTCCCAGGTAGGAGAGGAGTTCCATGGATGACAATTTGAGCCATGTTTATGATGAATTAAATTTTTGACTCTGAAAAAACCTATCTATAATGGAGAGTCTCAAGCACATACAGAAACAAATGAAGAGCATGCACCCCATGTACAAACCATCTAAAGTAACTGTCAATACAGTTTTGTCTTTGTTTTGCCCCTGTACATTTCTTCACTTCCCACCTGATGTTGAAGCAAGTCCTGATTATCACACCATTTCGGCCATAGCTATTCCAGCAAGTTTCTGTGGGCCAGCATGTCATTATATAAATAAAGTTTCCTGGAATGCAGCCACACTCATTTATTTTCCTACTGTCTCTTGGGTCTTTCCCTGAGTCAGACTTAAAGCTTTACAAAGTTCTAAATATTTTTTATTTTTCCCCTTAAGAAAAAGTATATTGAAGCCAGCTTTAAACAAAAAATAATTGAAAAAAGTATTAACTAAAAAATAAAAACAATGACTTCTAAAGGCAATCTAGATAACAATCATGTCTCAAAAATGATAATTGGCTACGTAGATGAAATTGTTTAGGAATTTATAGGTTGCCAAAATCATTGTTCTTTGTTATTTCCTTTGAATTGTGCAATAAGAAGGATGGAAAGAAAATAAAATTATAATAGTCTTTAAATTCCCTCTGTATCCCAAAACATGGGAGCATAAAGTGTTTTTTAAAATTGACCTTCAATTGATCAATTCCAAGAGAATAAGAAACTATAGCATGATCAGAATTAAATGGGTTTTCTATATTATCCCACACCTAAGGCTCAGGGATCTTCGAAGAAGAGAAGGCAGAAAGAAAGTCAGAGGTAGCAGATAGGTTCAGGGAAACATTATTTTCTCACCACAACAGGGCAGTTGCACATATGAACTCAGAGGGACTGTGACATCTTGACAAGGCTTCCATGAGCTAAGGCCAGATAAAATCCCAAGATGAAGGTGGGCTTGAAACCCTACCACTAGCTGAGGAGCTATTGACATTTGATAGATGCTGGGAGAAGGAATCAGTTGTTTTAATAGCATGACACCTAGTAGGTCAACCCCATTCCAGGGCAGTCCCCATTTCCAAGCAACACAAATTGGATCTAAAGCACTAAAACAAAAATTTAAGAAAGAAAATGTGAAGTTGTATAGATAGGAAAATGAGGGGGAAAGGGTAGATCTAGGGGGAGTTGGGGTAAATATGATCAAAACACACTGCATAAAATTCTCAGCAGAAGAATTACAAATGGCTGAAAGGCACTTGAAAAAGTGCTTATCATCTTTAGCCATCAGAGAAATGCAAATCAAAACAACTTTGAGATACCACCTGACACCTCTCAGATAGACTAAGATAAAAGACACAGATGACAGCCTATGCTGGAGAGGGTGCAGAGCAAGGAGAACACTCCTCCATTTTTGGTGGGAATGTAAGCTTGTTCAGCCACTCTGGAATGCAGTATGGCAGTTTCTCAGAAAATTGAGAATCAATCTCCCCAAGGACCCAGCAATACCACTTCTGGGTGTATACCCTAAAAATGCACAGTCACACTCCAAAGGTATTACCTCAGTTATGTTCATAGCAGCGTTATTTGTAATAGCAAGAACCTGGAAACAACCTAGATGCCCCTCAACTGAAGAATGGATTAACAAACTGTGGTACATCTACACAATGGAGTCCTACTCAGCAGTAAGAAAAAATGATATCCTACAATTTGCAGGCAAATGGATGGATTTGGAGACTATCCCCCTGAGCAATGTATCACAAACCCAGAAAAATAAGCAGGGGATGTACTTACTCATTAGTGGACTCTAAACAAAACAAAACAAAAGCAAAGCATGCCCAAGGTGCAAACTACAACCACTGAACACCTTGGGATTGGAAACACCTTCGACTGACCCTTTGGATCCCACTTCCCCTAAAGGAACACCTCATTCACTCTTGATGTTGGGGGGAGAAAAGTGGATTTACCAGGAGTGGAGACTGAACTAATCAATATCAGGACCTTGGGACCTTGGGATTGCCTGCGGGGGTGGGGGGGGGGCGGCAAATGTGGAGATGTGGATATGAAAGAATGACTTGATCTGGTGGGAGGGGGTAGGGACCTTGATTAAGGATATACAAGGATAGAAAATGTGACTTCTTTATTCATAATAAAAATGAAAAAAAAATTCTCAAAAGATTAATAAAAAATATTATTTTAAAGTGACAATCAAAGGCAGGTAGGTAAAAACAATTTCAATAAAATACCTCTGCTGCATATGATGGAGAATAGGGAACTATGAATCCTGTAGTATGTGACTGGTCAATTCCCTGTGTGTTTCTTAGCTGCTCCACGTCAAGAGTATTTGACTTGAAGAAGCTGGTATGGGAAATATATTTCAGACATGAGTTGGAGTTAATTTAAGGTGAGACTCCTTCAAGCAGTAAAAATAACAGCAGTTTTATATTGAGTGAGAGTTCCCATGGAACCACTTTTGAATTTGAAGTGCCATACTGGCATTTGGAGGAAAAGGAATCTATGGGTAAGCCTTTTCTAGCATGTTCCTTCAAGAAGAACATGGTGTGTTATTTTCCAGACCAGAGCAAGGGTGAAATGTGAGGTTTGGATTCTTTTCAGTCCTTTGAGCACCTAGAGTCTGGAGGCTCAGCCTGGCTCATTTGTTCCATAAAACTTTCCACAAACAAAATAAAAACTAGATTTTCTTAGAAGAAACCCAGTGGAATTTTTAACTGTTTTTCTGGGAAATAAAACTCTATATTTGAGAACAGAATCCAAAAGATCATATAAAAGTGAGAAATACTATAAGTTCAATAATACTTTAGAAAGTGTAAGAACAATACTTTTCTTTATTCTTTATTTACTTACTCACCATTTTGTGACAGGTTCTTATTATGTAGCCCAGGATACCCTAAAGTGTGGTAGAAATGTTCTCTGTATGATGTAAATAAAGTAACTGGTTTGGCCTGTGTAGAGCACTGTAGAAGTGGGTGGAGAATCAGAGGACAGGCAGGTAGGAGAAGGGTGAAGTTAGTCAGTCTCCATCCGACCTCTGAAAAAGAATCATGTAAGGAACACAGGTGAGCCTCGGGCCGAGCCACATGGCAGACAGATTAATGGAAATGGGTTGAATTAAGATGAAAGAGTTATGTAATATGCTTAAGTAATGTGCTTAAGATATGGGCCAAACAGTATAAAGTATGTAAGTGTCTGATTCATATCTTTGGGGGACAAAAGCTGCCACGCAGGCCAGGTTCCAAACCTCCCGGCCCAAACAGGCCCTGGAAAAGCTTCTATAACACTAAAGTATCTGATTCTTCTGCCTTACAAGTACCGAAATTAAAATCCTGTGGATACCACACCCAGTTTAATTCCCATATATCAATGCAGTTCCCAAAAAGGCCAGAAGATGGTATGGATCCCCTAGACCTGGAGTTATGGATGGTTATGAGCCATCCAATGTGGGTGCTGAGAACTTAATTCCAGTACTCTGCACAAGTGTTACACATGCTTAACCACTCAGACATCTCTCTGGCCCCTCATTCTCAGCATTGTACATAGCCTGAAACCCGTCAAACAACCAAAGAATGTTATTGAAGAAAATTGCAGATTGTTTGAAAGGAATGCTTGTTTACACTTACTGATGAGTTGATTTTCCTTGAAGAAATTTAAAATGTTTTCCTCAAAATTCAATTATCTCCTTGGAAACAGGGCCCACTGCCTGATAACTTTTGCATTTCTAGAACCTAGAACTGGGTCTGGCAGGGAATTTGCATTTGCTGGGTTATCTGAGTGGAGCCAATGTATCACAAGGGTCCATATATATATATATATATATGTATATATATATACATATATATATATATAAAGGCAGCATGGTGATAGAAACAAAGAATGGAGTAATATGGCCATAAGCCAAGGAATACTGGGTCTAATTTTCCCTATATCAGTGGTTTTCAACTTTCCTAATGCTGCAACTCTTTAATATAGTTCTTCATGTTGTGCTGATCCCAACCATAAAATTAGTTTCATTGCTGCTTCATAACTGTAATTTTGCTACTGTTATGAATTGAATTGTAAATATCTGATATGAAGGATATCTTATATGTGACCTTTGTAAAAGGGGTCTCAACTCACAGGCTGAGAACCACTGCATTAGAGCCTTCAGAAGTAACCTGCTTAAACAAAAATTTGAATTTAGTCTTAAAGGTTCATTTCAGAATTCTAGGACACAAAACTGAGAGAACACATTCTTCTTTTATGCCATCAATGATGTTAATTGGCTAGGGAAGCAATTAACACACACTCCCTGATAAGATTTGTTGAGAAAGGTTCCTGCTTCTGTGGGTTTTCCCTCCAGAATTCATTTCCCAAGTCTATTATAAAGTGTCAGGAAAACCAAAATTGAAGGGTATTCTATAAAATACCTAACCTGTACTCTCTAAAATAGTGTTAGGATCAAACTAGGTCTGGGGAGCAGATGTTTGAAATGAAAGATACTCAGTAGGATCAGGCAGAAGGACAACAAATATAAGCTACAGAGCCAGGTCAATGCTGGCCTATCAAAAACTTTTTTTAAAGTACAGAAAAAGAAAAACTGGGTTCAATCCCCAATAATAGAGATGGGGAGAGGGAGAGAGAGAGATTAGACCCTGGAATAGAAAATGGCAGTAGAAAGATAGAAGGACCAAAAGTCTGAATAAAGCCTATTGTTTGTACAATAGCACTGTACCAATGTGAATCTCTTAGGTTTTTTAAAGATGTTAGCACTATGGAGAGTTTGGTGATGGATATATCTGGAATCTTTGCCCTGTCTTTGCAACTTTTCTGTAAACCTAAAGTTATTTTAAAGTAAAATATTTAAAAAGGGATTTACACTGGCAACATGTTGTCATTTCAGACATCTATTATGGATAGGAAGAAATAACTCAGGGATGCTTTTCAGGGCATTTAGCCTCTTCAGGAGTAAAGGAGGGGGGCTGAGGCTGATCTTAGGATGGTGCCTCTCTTGCATGTTGTAACTGTTACTTGTCAGGACTGATGCCTCTTGTTGTCCTGGGGCAAAGGTCAGGGGAAATTGTCTCTATATTTCACAGATTGAAAACCATAACACAGAACACTTCAGTAACAAATAGTGTTTATTGAATTGATTTGACTTGCCTAAGCTCACTGAACAGATAAAGAGATGGTATATAAATTGTCTAATTTCCAAATATATAGTTACTGAGCAGCTAAGTTTAGCTCATCTATACTATTTCCAAAATACATACATCTTGTCTAGATAAGAAATGTTGATGTTCTTGGATGAGGAATGAATTACAGTCTGTATAACTTCTTCAGATTTGATCAGACTTCCCTTTACTTGAAAACCCTGTCAAGGTTCAACTTACTTCTTGTGGTCTTTTTTGTGTTTCTTCTGTCTTTTTTAGTGGTTTGTCTTTCTTCCTCCTGTCCATCCATTCTACTGACCAAGTAGAATCCATTGTGGTATAACAAATTATCACTAAGCAGTGGTTTAACAGTAACAAATATTTTTAAACTCAGTCTTTGGTGGTCAGGAATTTGAGAGTGGTCTGGCTGGGTGTCCTGGGTCAAAGGATGTCATGAAGCTGCAGCCGATATTGGCCAAGGATTCAGGAATCTGAATGCTTAGTTGTCTCTAAAGGTCCCACTCCTGGACAATTAATTTTTTTTAAACTTTATTTATTTATTTGCCTTGGTGTTTGCCTGGAACTGGAACTACAGACAGTTGTTAGCTGCCATGTGGGTGCTGGGAATCGAACCCGGGTCCTGTGGAAGGTCCCACTCCTAAGATGGCACACAACTATCTCAGTTCTTCATCAAGTAGGCCTATCAATAAGACTATTTTAATGTTATGTTGGTTATTTTCTAGGAACCTCCAACACAGTGTCTGACAGGAGCAACTTTAAGGAAGAGAGATTTTATTTGGGCTCAGAGTTTAGAGGGTGCAGTTCATCATGATGGGGGAAGGCATAGTTGCTTGGTCTGGAGATGTAGGACCTTGCAGCTGCTTCTTACATCTTAGAGGATCAGAACTAGTGTTAGACATCCTTCAAGGCCCTCTTCTTTCAGACTAGATCATCCAGCTAGGACCCATGACTCAAAGGTTCCAGGACCTTCCCAAAACAGCAACATTAACTCTGGCCAAGTGTTCAAATGCATGAACCTGTTGGGGGAGCATATTTTACATTGAAATCACAGTAAGTGTCCTCATGACATGGCAGCTGGCTTCCTCCAAGAGCAAGTGACCCCCAAAAAAGAGGCTTTGGTGCTTTTTACCATCTAGTCATGGGAGTTGTACACCATCTCTGCTTCATCATTTTACTTGTTCGAATCAAGATACTAAGCACAGTTCACATCCAAGAGAAAGAAAATTAATTCCATTTCCTAAAGACATTCTGTGTTGGTTACTTGTCTCATTGTTATGACCAAATACTAACAAAAGTAATTTAAGAAAGGAAGCATATATTTTGGCTCTTGATTTCTGGGTATAGTCTCTCATGGAGGGGAAATTACTGTGGAAGGAGCTTGAGGCAACTGGGCACATTGCATCAACAGTCAGAAAACAGGGAGCCATGAGTTCTTGTGACTACCTTGCATCCTTTATATTCAATTCAGGACACAACCCCGTAGACTGTTACTGCCCACATTTTGGGTGGGTCTTCCCATCTCAGGTAAGCACATCAAGAAATTCTTAGATAAGCTCAGAGATTTGTTCCCAAGTTGATTCTAAATTTATCAAGTTGATGATAAAGGTAATCTTGCACCTACATTAAGGACAGGTGGACTCGAAAACCACAATGGTAAATGCGCCTTTAGCTTTGAGGAGTTAAGAATGTGGCCTTCCTTCCTTTCCAGGATTTTTATGGCCATCTGCACTCATTTCTGCAGCTTCATAAGGCTCAAACTGACACACGACTCTTCGGGAACACGTCCTTCATCTTTCACGCAAGTTTCCCAGCCCATGAAAAGTCACAGAGTGTCGAGAACAGAACAGGGAACTTGAAACAATCCCAACTTTGGAGGATCTGGATAGAGTCATGTGCCTTGTCTGTTTCTGCTGCAGCACTAAAATTTGACATCTCTGCTTCTTTTCATGAAAGAGTTGCTGCAGTCCTCCGCACAGCTTCCCCATGCCTCTGTCACAGGTCTCACATTAAAACCATGCCCACTGCCCTCTGCCCTGTAGCACATCAGCTTCTTATTAAAACTGAATGTCACTCTACTCTTGACTCTTTTGCTCTATGTTTGGACTATTTGTCACTCAACACTCTTGTTCTCACTTCTCTTCAGTGTTTACTTCTCTGTCTCCATCTCTCATTTCCATCGATTCACTTACTGTCCTTCATACCTATAGTGAATTCAGTTGGCACAAGACTGGGTTCAGAATTTCCCTCTAGACTGACTCTCATCTTGTCCTTGCTTTTTACTCTCAAAGTGATATGAATAAAACATAAAAAAATCATATCCTATGGCTGGGTGAACTGGCACATACCCTGAATCAGAAGGCAGAGGCAGGTGGATCTCTGTGATTGGAGTCTTACTCCTGGATGCAATGATGTAATCTAAGACAGTGGGACAACTCTCAGCCATTATCAGGAATTTTGGGGAAATCCTGGGCCATTATCAGAGATTTGAAAAATCCCCATACATATTTTATTTTTTTATCTATTTGTTTTGTAATCTGGAACTCTTAATTTTCCATGCCTTAGGACTACATGTGTATTACCACATTGAGCTGCAAGGTTGCAGTGGTTCCTAGTTGAATTTTTAGGTGGTCTAGTTGTTGGTTCCATGTTGAACTTCCAAGTCTCCAGTTTTGTGTCCATTTCTGGTTCCTATTCTGTATTTTTAACCACTGTTCCCAGATACTCCTCATGTCTACATCCATGTTCCCCAGACTTGAACATGCATCTTGTTACAGTAAAGATTATTTCTTTTAATGCAGCTAATCAGGAAGGATGGGGTAGTCCCTAAGGATTCTGCAGTTCTAAAGTTGTATTTATTTATTTGTTTTATTTTGTATGTGTGTAGCATGCACAGGTATTAATGTACCATATAGTATGGAGGTTGAAGGACAACTCTTTGAAGTCAGTTCTCTCCTGCTACCTTGTGGGATTCAGGGATTGCTAGGCCTAAGCAAATGCCTCAACCATTTGAACCATGCCCCCAGCTCTGAGGTCATGTCCATGGTGCTGGTGTAAGGATTTACTCTTGGGTAGAAAGAACCCATAGCAACAATGTAAACTCCTAAACATGCTCCCTTACTTACTCCCTCAGCAGAAGGGATACAATAAGTACTATCGTTTTGCCATGACTTTTACAGTCTATGCTGTTCTTCTCATTAGCCCTTAGTATAGCAAAGATGTGCAACCCCCTGCAGACCTAAATGAAAAATAGTGATTGTTGGGTTCTGGCAATGAAGATTTAAAAGTACACATAAAGGCCTTAGAAGTTGTATTTTAACAATGTACTTCTGATAATCTTGCTGATTAATTCCCTTGTTAATTACATGCATATGTGTATCTCTGTGTGGATACATGCATGTTAATGTAGGTACTTGCAGAGGTTAAATAAATGGGGTCCCCTTAGAGCTGGAGTTTGTGAGATGTGGGTGCTGGGAACTAAAATCTGGTCCTCAGAAACAGTAGTATACAGTGTGAACTACTGAGCCATCTTTCTTATATCTCATAGGCTGATGCCCAACCTGAAATCTGAAGTGGAAATTCTTCCCCAACAGACCCCATATCCTTTATTTTAGTTTGCACTTCTCCCTCTCTGTCCTGGTTCACACTGTAACTAACTCACCTTAGTTGTGCATATATATTGTTGCTTTGCCAAGAATTTTAGCTGATAAAAAACATAATACCAGTACATAACCATGGGAACTTTCTCTTTTTAATTTTTTTCTTTTTTTTTAAAAAAAAGACTTATTTATTTATTATGTATACAGTATACAGTATACAGAAGATGTCATCATAGATGGCTGCAAGCCACCATGAGGTTGCTGGGAACTGAACTCAGGACCTCTGGAAGAACAATCAGTGTTCTTAACCTCTGAGCCATCTTTCCAGCCCAGAAGAAACTTTCTTTCATCTCTTTGATTCCATAGAATCTAGCCACCTCCTAAATTTTACCAAATCTTTTCCCCTCTTTTATTAAAGTTCCACAGAAGAGTAACTTTTTTGAAAAAGCAGAGAATAGGATTATGTTGACTGCAGTTGAAGCACAAGTGACATCCTTACCTCAATACAAAAGAAAAGACATTGTTATATTCTAATCCTATTGAGACACTGGGTTCCTCAAGGGCAGGGGCTTTATTTGTTTCGTGTCATTTTCATAAGTGACAAGCATCTTGTACTCATCACTAAACAACAAGCTAAGCAAAAGTCTGTACATGTTAAGTACTTGCCTAGAAGACAACAGAATACTGGGATAGAGTGCTTATAATTAGTTAAAAATGGCTTCAGAATTTCCTGGTTAGCCTTTTACAATATCCCTGAATCTAGAAAATAGTAGATATCAAGCCTCGATACACCTTTACTCTTCAAATACTGTTAGAACAGTCTATACGGCTGTGGAAGGCATAATGTTAACAGTAGCTTTGAGAAATCAACACCTGCCCACATGGGAAGAAATACTAATAGCCTAAGCAGATTTAAGAAGTGAGGCTCACTCAGCACACAGAGGTATCTAAAGAAATAACAAAAAATAATGTCCGCATTATTTTGTGCACCCGAACTCTGTTGGCAGAACTTCATAGCAACAACATACACGTCAGCACTGTCTCACTGACTTGCCTCCAGCTGTGTTTCATGTGTCGTGCTTTCCTTTACCTATCTCTTCTAATTTGAATGACCTTTGTAATGGGACTTATAGTGGTTCCCTTTACAACTCCACTCCCTTCCTTTGTGCCACTAATCATGTGCTTTTCTTCTGTCCCAAAATTTCCATCACACACATAACAAACCTTCAGCATCAAGTATCATGTTTTTTGAAGGAAAAGTGGTCGCTCCATACTAGAAAGGCATTGGCATCTAGAGAGTGGTCCCTTTGCTCAGCATCACTGTCTAGTCTCTTACATGTGTAGTACCTGGCAGCTGCAAATTTCCCTCAAGTAAATAGAGGAGTTGGTGATTCCCTGGTGTGAGTAGAACTCCTGTGTATTGATTTGAGATCAATCAGTCTCCTGAGCTGTCCCAAAGCAAATCTTTTCCCTTCAATCCCCAAATGGTAATTATGGTAATAGTGATAAGTAGCTAAAATTAATCAAATGGAATAAATACTCTACAATCTTACTAGGAACTCTTTTTTATTGACCTTCATAAATTATCCCAGCTCCACAGATAAAGAACTTGAACCTGAAGACACGTAAGTAATTTGCCCAAGCAATGTGCCAAGGAAATAAATGAGAAAGTCAGTCAGGACTGAAGCCCATATCCTGCATCAGTAAGTTGTACTATAAGAGACTGATTGACACCACTAGGCTCATGGCTATTGACTCAGTACTGGCGATGCTGCACTCCACTAAGAAACCCTTTCACCCACAAGCATGTAGCATCAGTCTTCTGCCTGCAAGAAGCCTTTCATATTACAGCAGCCACCTGACTATCAAATGCTGCAAGTGTCCATGACAACACACTTGGAAGCATTCTTGGTGGGCCCTGACATGGTAATAATAAAGACTCATTTCTTTATTCCTTATGGGTCCTGAAAAATAAACCTTTCAATAGCACTGTCTGTTATTAGCTTTCAGGAAGGGCTGGCTCCACAGACATCTTAAAGGTATAGCCTTATAATGTATTTATTAGTGCCAGCTAAAGGTCAAGCCTGATTCTGATAGTATTTTTAATAGAGTCTTTCTCGGCAGTCTTTCAACCATAACTTATTTCTTTCACCATTCTCTCCTCCCCATTTCTGGGGAGAATCCACAACTGTTGTATAGTTCAGAGGAATCTGAAAGCTTGCCAAAAATTGCAAAAGCTACACCAAAAAGCTTTTTAGATCAGACGAAAAAGGACATTTTTTCTGGAAAAGATTATTGATCTTTGAGTGTTAAGCATTCAGCTGGCTCCATGGTTAAGGAACTCAGGGGCTTGGGAAATTTTCAGGAAAGAGCACATGTGTGTTGTGCCTCTGTTTGCTTGGTGTCTGTGGCTGAAAGTTTAAGGTGTAAGTCCTTTGCATGCAAATCTCATAGTAATAGTACCTATTCCAAAGAAACTAAGTAGGGCAGCTCACTCAAAGACCAAGACCTTTCATTCTAATGTTAATATTAGTGAAGATTAGAGATGGAGCGTGTTATGAGTCACATAGGAACTCATGGAGATAGTATCAGAGATAGCCCCAGTCTTTGCAGAGAGCGACTGTAGGTGCTGCTGGCTTAACTGAAAAGGCAAAGGTATCTGTTAAGCCACAGGAGTTGCGATCTGCTGGCTGATTCTCATTTGAAGAAGGCAGGCAGCTGGGCAGTGATTGAAGTGTCCAGCAGGGGGCTGGCATTCGCTGTCTATACGTGGTTCTGGCTCCTCTTCAGAGCTTCAGCTCAGGAGAGCTGCCGTTTGCTGGGGAAGCCAGTGACGTGCAAGGCATCCTGCCTATAGGATTGGAGGCTTTCTTGGTGCAGTTTTTTTCTACCCACTTTAAACCTTCAGGTTCTACATATCAGGAAAGACCGAAATGCTGGATGAAAATAGCAGTCCAAAAGTTCTTAGTAAACTGCAGCCAGAGGGACTCAGACTAGAATGGAGGTAGGAAGAACTGGGACAGATTGGCTTTAATCCTAAGCTTTTCTTAGAGCTGAGTTTCTGTTGCTTGTTAACTTAGGGCATTTACAAATAGGTGTATCACTCACTGGTGGTGTGGAAGCTGAGGCATCAATACACTGAGCCAGAGTTTGGAATGCCAGTGTGTGTGCATTCAGAGTGTTTTTATTAAAGGAGATCAAGAGCTTAGCACAGATCACAGATCATCACCTAACTGCAAAACCAGAAGTTAAGAAGCAGCATCCTGAAGGCACTTTTCTAGAAAGAAGTCTTGAGATGGATCTGAATAATTGCTCCCACCTGACCTTGGAAGTGGACCCTTTCCTGTACTGCAACAACACCTTCAATCAAAGTCTGAATCCCCCCAAGATGGACAACTGGTTCCACCCAGGAATCATTTATATCATTCCTGCAGTTTATGGAGTTATCATCGTGATAGGCCTC
>PVIH01029034.1:0-14298 GCA_004025045.1 Sigmodon hispidus | reverse complement strand
GCCCAGGGAGGGGATGGGGAGTTGCAGAGGAAAAAATGACCAGATGTGTTGGGAGGGGGAAGAGACCTTGAATAAGGATATACAGGGATGGAAAAAAAAATTCAGAGGGAAAGATGAACACAAAGAAAATATAGGTGTAGCAATCTTATTTGTATTTCTTCCCTTGATAAGCCATGCTTATCATTCTTATCCTCTGTATTGTTATTGTTAACTCTTCCACATTTTAAATTCTTTTTACTGTGTTTTTTTTGATAAATACAAAATAAAGAAGGAAAAAAAAAAGAAACTTTGTCTTGAAAAAAAAAAGTTATCAGTCTGTGCTGTGGGCATGGTGCTGGACATGTGACACTGTGCATTTATCCAGTTATGTGCTTGAGTCATTCTCTGTCCTCAAGATGTAGTCAAAAGGTGCCTCAGAGTTTCTCAGGACAAAGTAGAGTTTGAGAAGCTACTGTTTTACATTAAAGAAATAGTTTAGGCCAGGGCATAGCCTGAGCTCAACACCAATATGGATGTCAGTGGGGATCAGTTGGGGCTTCAGACCTTCATTTAAGTATTCTGGAATGCAAAAGACATTACCACCTTGATTTTCTATGTTACCTGGAAACTGTTGTTTTATGTTCATGACAGTGGCTGTGCCTTAATTTACTCCACAATTACCAGCCTGCTTCTATTGTGGTCCAGAAATGTAGTTTTAAGTAAGTCTCTATCATTACAATATTTATAAGTAATATTGGAGACTCAAAGGCTGGTGTGAAGATCTACATGTTCAGAGAAGCTGAGGAGCAACTAGCTAACCTTCTCTTCTTGCCGATGACTCCCCAAAGTTGCTGTCCTTATGCTCTGCCAAAACAGACAAACAAAGCCATATGACTCAAAAATCCTACTACTTCAAATGCATCTCTCTATGTCTTCCCATAACTTCTGATGCCTTATGATTAGTTTCTGTCAACTGATTGCTAACTCAGCCTCCTGACACAAAGTTAATTTTATTTACTTAGTGCTTATTTAAAGTTCACAGGGTGATTGAATATCCTTCAACATTTCCCTCTTTTTTTTCTAAATAAAAAGAAAAAGTTTTAACTCTAACACAGTGAAACTATATACAATTAGAACAATTATCAAGTAAGAATTATAGTCACAATGTACAATCATTTGTATTTGGATAAACCCAAAGAAACTGCTGTATTATCTATTCTATCTTGGTGAGTCCAAAGTCTGATACCTAATTTACTTCTTACTCTAATTTGTTTTATCACTCCAAAACTTTTTAGATCTCTAAAACATATTTTTAAACAATTCAATCTTTTATGTCTCCTAACTTCATAAACTTTATATCTCTTTTGTGAGTTTCTTTTCTAAATTTGGTAACAAGAAAATTGTAACTATAACTATTTAATTTTCAACTTTGTCAGAGATCTTTGAAGGACATAATATTACTTGAGTAAACCGGAAGTGCAGAGCAAACATCTTCTAAAACTAAAGAAATGACAGAAGCAGTTGGCTGCCTGGACAATCAACACAAGTTTCTTCTGAAACATTGGGTTATCTGTCTTTCACCTACAAGCCAAGAATATATGACATAGTTTTCTGTAAAGCAGGAATTTTGAAGTACTGTTGTACCTTGTCTTGGCAAAGTTTGGCAGTTTGGATATTCTGTTTATCCAATTTGGACAGCATTCTATCAGCAATCAAGACAAGGGCAGTTTCTTGCATAAATGGCTAGCTTTTCCACATTGAAAGCAAACTCCATATGAAGGTTTTATGTCCATCATCTTTTTGTTTTTTTTTTTTTTGATGTAAATTGGTACTACTAGAAACAGATGTGTCTCACCATCATGAAAAGCCTTATGTGTAGTAGAAGATTCCTAGCCTGGCCTTGCTCCAAGGTCTGGACCAGCATTCCCAAATAATCACACAAAGTCTTGTATTAATTTTATGCTGATTGACCTAAAGCTCAGAAATATTGCTAGCTAGTTCTTTTATCTTATCTCAATCTATTTCCATTAATCTGTTTAGCCATGTGTCTTGGTACCTTTTCTCTGAGCAGTATGGTTATCTTCTTTCCTCTGCATCCGCTAGCTTCTCTGCTGGTGTCTGTTTATTGTCTCTCTGATATCTCTGCTCCACTCTTCCTGTTCTCAGAGTTTTCATAATCTGGTAGTCCACCCACACTTCCTGTGTGCCTTTGGTCAATCAGCATTTTTTATTAAACCAGTAAGCAGGACAATTATTTACATTGGAACAGAACACAATCTCACTACACCTATGTTATTAAAACATCTTAAGTTCTTTATGTAGGTCTCTAATGTATTTGAAGACCATTTATATATATCTAAAGTATATTTCTGTTTAACCTTAAAAATATACCTATCATGACTACAAGGTTAATTATTTTAGATGAGTAACTACAAAACTGTGTTTCTTAATTGTACATTTCATTTTTTTAATGGGCTACATAGGAATAATACCTTAAATAAGAGTAGAAACATATATACAGTATAGCAAAAATAACCTTAAATATTAATAATATACAAAAATACTTTAAATAAGAGAAGAAAAATGTAGAGTGTGTTCTAACAAAAATAAAGTTAAATTTGTATCCATATACAAAAATCCATACCAATGTAAAATATTTGAGATTAGTTGCTTTTTAGTTTAAAGTTGATTCAATAATCAATACTTTTATTCTGTCATTTAGGTACACCCCTTTTTCTTTTTAGAAAGAGATGTTTGAATTCAATCTTCCTTGTTTAGTTTCTACCACTGTTCTTTTTTACTTTGGAAAGGCCTGACAAATTAGTATAACAGGCTCATGTTTTTGTTTTTGTTTTTGAAGCATGGTTTCTTTATATAACAGCCCTGGCTGTCCCGGAACTCACTCTGTGTAGAGCAGGCTGTCTTCCAACTCACAGAGATCTACCTCTGCCTCTCCTTGTTTAGTTTCTTCCTTTACCCTGACTAGTAAAAACTTGCAACCATTCCCCCTAAGCAATGATAAACATTTTAACCTACTGAATCACCAGAAATCATCCATACTAACTCTTAGGAATGGTGACTGTTATATTTTTAAAATTACTTCCTACTGCCTGGGGGTGATAACATCTTTAGGGATCTCTGAGAAAATTGAGATAATTGTGAAGTCTTGGGAAAACTAGCTGTAACTTAGGTCCAGTCTGTGTGTATTGTGTAGCCTGGCTGTAGTAGTCTGTGAGGCTGGACCATCTCAGCTAACAACCTTAAAATTGTTCAGAGCAGTTTGTAATTCAAAGTCTATCTTTGGGTGGCATTTGTCAGCTTAATGGCATTACCACAATCCAGATAGAATCATTATTGTGGAGTCCATCATCCTTTTTGAGACTTCATTGTTAGGAATGGTGACAGTTCACTGCAGAAAATTGAAACATTTTAAATATCATATGCAACAGATTTTAGAAAGGCTAAAGGACCACAATCTATTAAGTATATCCAGGTACATAATCATAGTTACCTGTTTCAGTCTAAAGCTCAAAATTATATATAGGGAGCTAGATAAAGCCTATTTCTAGAATTAGACTCTATATGACCACTATTATCATAGCAAAGTTTAAATACAAACGCTATTATATACATATATATCTTATAAATTCATAGATAATATTAATACCTTAAGAACTTCAAAAAGTCAAAATCAAAGGATTATGAGATTGGTAACAATAAAATTGTTCTTTAATTTTGGTTTATTTTGTCTGCTATCAGGTGGCTCTTCTGACATGACAGAGAAATTTTAGATTGTTTTTAATAAGCATAATTGGGTTTAGAAAAGGAGAGATCCACACTCCAACTCCAAAGCTAGCTTTGATTTTTAATTGAATAGGGGCCATTTGCTTTTTATATTTGTAGAGAGCAACAGAAACAAATATTTGGGAAGATTTATGAAATTTAATTCTGTTGAAAATATGCTATACCACTAGACCAAATTTACTCTTTATCTTGAGTCATTTTCCTCTAGAAATTTGTCCTTCAGATGTATCATTTGTCCAGTCATCTTCAGATTCCTTAGTTGGATGCTCTTATTTTCCTGGAAAGACAAAACAAAACCCTTCCCCAACCCTAGCTTTGAGGAGTTTCTTTTTAGTCAAGTTATATGTTCTCTAAGACAATTTTTTTTTTGGCAACAGAAAAAAATATCATTTTTAATAAAATTATTTTTTTATTTTTGTATCTGATCAAATGAAACACATTTGTTTTAGAATTTAGTTTGGATTGAATGAGTAAGCAGTTTGATAAACATCACCTCTCCTAATCAAGAGGTTTCTCTTGTTTTTCTAGTTTTTATCAGTCTTGATGGTATTCATGGCTTTTCTTTTCTTGTGGAAACAAAAGCAAAATTTCTTTCCCAACATAACACATATCCTGGTTTTCATTCTAAAGTCCATATATCATATATATATATATATATATATATATATATATATATATATATATATAGGCTGATTTAATTCAGCATTTTTTCAATGTTTTCCCTAGCTGTTGTTCATTTTTCATTAGCATTTAAAAAATTAAAGTCAATAAATTACTGTGTAATCTACCTTTGGGGTTCTTTATTAGCCCTTTCTGTTTATTAAGTATATCTTTTAAAGTACTGTTATATTTTTGCATAACTACTTGCCCTGTAGAATTGTGTGGTATACCTGTAATATGCCTTATGTTGTAATATGCAAAAAACTCTTTCAATTTACTAGAGACATATTCTCAAGCATTGTAAGTTTTAATTTGTACAGGTATCCTTATAATGGCCATGAGTTTTAATAAATGTGTCATTACAGAGTCAGCCTTTCCAGAACTTAAAGCAGTTGCCCATTGAAATCCTGAATATGCATCTATGATATGTTTTAATATGTTTTAATCTTCCAAACTGCAAAATGAAACTCATCCATTTGCCATATTTTATTTGAGTACCTTTTGGGTTACTTTCTACTGTAAGGACCTGGATTCATTCTGGGGGCAGAGCCCAGGTCTGTGAGTAAAGTTCCTCAACAGCCAATGGATTCAAAGGTTGGATTCATGCCAGAAAACTCCAGTGGCTGCTGCACCTTACCCCTTTGCCCAATCCTGGAACATCAAGGTGTGTCGAATCTTGATTATGTAAATTTCTCTTAAAAACTCACGCCTGTTGGGGCAACACTCTCTTACCCCCTTCTGCTGTACAGAGCTAGGTGATCGACTCTGGTTCTCATTCTCTGTAGGTAGCAATAAAATCCCCACTCATAACAACATGTCCAGCCTCCCCGGTGGAAATTCTTACATGTGGGCATAACATATGGTGCATTTCTGGGAAGAATTTCCATGCTTTTAGGGATTCTGGACCGAAGAGTGGTAGTAACTGTGCAGATAATGCATTTCTGTTGGAGAGGCCAAGCGCACCAAGCAGGAGACCAGGAGCTTCCTAGGGTGACAGTGAGTAGCGCAGCCTGCCAGTGTTTGGGAGAGATCAGGCCAAAGGTAGCCTGACAGATCCTCCTGCAAGGCCCTGGTGTGGGCCAGTGGTTGAGAGAGCACAGGCACCAGGGCTGTAGATGTTTTCTAGTCCTGTAAAGTTTAGTAAGGTGAGAAGAAGACAGCAAACTTAAACTTCTCAGCCTGCTTGGGCCTGCTGTAGTGCAGGAACATATCTATAGGAGGCAGGGTGCCTCATACCTGTGACAAAAGCCATGGGACACATGATTTCTTCCTTTTCTTTGGACTTCTCTTTTTTAATTCATTGCCCAGATATTCGTGCCCTCGGTCTTTTGTGGTGTCTATGTTTCTTTGTATGTGTGTGTCCCTGCTTGTTAAGAGTGCCAAGAGACAAGTAATCTCTTCCCCACTGGACTTACTTCTAACTCACTTCCAGGATGTTAATATATGTGCTTATAATCTTTTGGTTATGATTAAAAAGTCTAAATTTGCCACCTTTTCCAGGTCACAATGGCCAGAGTTCAGAGTAGACTGGCCTCCAGAAGGAACCTTTGATTTGGCCCTCATATATGGCAATAAAAAAATGGTCTTCAGGCCTCAAATAGGACACCCTGTCCAAGTGCCATGCATAGTGGTCTAGAGAGATTTGGTAGAAAATCCACCTCCTTAGATTAAATCATTCTTGTCCGGACAGGTCGAGATTCTGGCAGCTACAGAAACTCACCCTCCCAAATCTCATTGGTTCCTAGGTCAGAGGTCCTCCATGACATCTTCCCCCTCCTTATACTCCTGATACTGGTACAGCTGTCTTACCACCAGGTCCCCTGCCAGTTCAGTCAGCCCCCAAAGTCCCCACTCCTGAGATGAGAGAGTGACCAGCTCAAAGAATCCACAGCCGTAGAGGAGATACCTCTAGTTCTGAAACCATAGTTCTTCCACTTAGAGCTGCAGGACCCTCTGACCAGGATGGAAATCATTCACATCACTACTGGCCCTTTGCCACTAGTGACCTTTACAGTTGGAGGGCCCAAAATGCACCCTTCTCAGAAAACCTTAAAGAACTAATTACCCTCTTTGACACAATTCTCTTTACCCACCAACCCATGTAAGATGACTGTACACAGCTTTTACAGGCGCTCTTCACAACAGAGGAGAGGGATTGGATACAAACTGAGGCTTGGAAGCTGATTTGAGGCCCCACAGCAGAGCCCACAGCTAATCAGGCTCTCATAGATGCAGTTTTTCCCTAATTAGTCTAAGGCGAGCCTCCTGGTCTGTCATCAGACTCTATTGGCAGGTTTAAAAGCAACTTCAAGATGGAGTAAGGTGTATGATGTGAGGCAGGGAGCAGATGAAAGCCCAGCAGTGTTCCTTGAATGGCTCCAGGAAGCCTTCAGGAGATATACACCCTATGATCCTGAGGCCCAGAAAAATGCTGCTGCAATGACTTCGGCTTTTATTAACCAATCAGCTCCTCATATCAGAAAAAAAAATCATAGAAGAAAACTTTCCCAACCTAAAGAAGGAAATGTCTATAAAGATACAAGAAGATTACAGAACACCAAATAGATTAGACCTCCCAAAAAAGTCTGCTCACCACATAATAATCAAGACACAAAACATATAGAATAAAGAAAAAATTTTAAGATCTGCAAAAGAAAAGGGCCAACTTACCTATAAAGGCAGACCCATCAGAATAACTCCTGACTATTCAATGGAAACAATGAAAACAAGAAGGTCCTGGTCAGAAGTTATACAGGCACTAAAAGAGCATGATTGCCAACCTAGACTACTATACCCAGCAAAATTATCAATCACCATAGATGGAATTAACAAGATATTTCATGACAAAGTCAGACGGAAACAATACCTATCTACAAATCCAGCCTTCAGAAAGTATTAGAGGGAAAACTCCAACCTAAGGATCCCAGATACACTCATGAAACCCAAAACAATTGATAATCTCACAGAAGAAAAGCCCAGAGAAAGGAAATACATACAAGCTACCACCAAAAATAACAGAAAATATCAATCAGTGGTCACTAATATCCCTTAATATCAGTGGACTCAAATCACTTATAAAAAGACACACTAATAAGATAGATATAAAAACAGGTACAAAAAAAGAGACCAGGATGGATATTACTTATCCATCTCAAAAAAGACTAATCAATAATGTTCATCCTGATTCCTTTTCATTGATTTCAGTTTGAAGTCTATTTTGTTAGATATCAGGATGGCTACTCCAGCTTGTTCCTTAGGTTTATTTGATTGGAAAGTTTTTTCCCAACCGTTTTCTCTGAGCGAGTGTCTGTCTTTGAAGTTGTGGTGTGTCTCTTGTGTGCAGTGGAAGGATGAATTCTGATTTTGTACTCATTGTGTTAGCCTGTGTCTTTTATAGGTGAATTGAGTTTATTGATATTAATGGATATTAATGAACAGTGATTGTTAATTCCTGTTATTTTTGTGTTATTTGTATATTTTCCTTTGGGTTTTTCTTCTGTGGAATTACTTATTACCTGTGGTTTCATGGGTGTATTTAGCCTCCTTAGGTTAGAGTTTTCCCTCTACTGTTTTCTGTAGGGCTGGATTTATGGATAGGCATTGTTTAAATCTGGTTTTATGATGAAATATCTTATTTATTTCATCTGTGCTGGTTGATAGTTTTTCTAGGTATAGTAGTCTGGGCTGGCAACTGTGCTCTTTTAGTGTCTGTATAACATCTGACCAGGACCTTCTGGCTTTGAATGTTTTCATTGAGTAGTCTGGTGTTATTCTGATGGGTCTGCTTTTTTCCTTTGCAGCTCTTGGTATTCTTTCTTTGGTCTGTAGGTTTAGTGGCTTGATTGTTACATGGCAAGCAGACTTTTTTTGGGGGTGTCTAGTCTATTTGTGTTCTGTAAACTTCTTACATTTTTATAGATTTTTTCTTCTTTAGATTGGGAAAGTTTTCTTTTGTGATTTCTTCTGTGTTTGTTATTTTGTGTGCCTTTGAGTTGGTATTCTTCTCCTTCTTCAGTTCTGACTATTCTCAGGCTTTGTCTTTTCATGGTGTCCCAGATTTCTTGGACATTTTCTGTTATGACTTTTTTGGTTTTAGTGTTTTCTTTGACTGACATATCTATTTCCACTATTGAATCTTGTACTCCAGAGATTCTCTCTTCTACCTCTTACATTCTGTTGGCTATACTTGCATCTGTAATACCATTTCATTTCTTCAGATTTTTCTATCTCCAGCATTGCCTCGGTTTGTGTCTTTTTTATTGCTTCTACTTCAATTTTTAAACTTGAACTATTTTCTTCACCTGTTTGATTGCTTTTTCTTGGTTTTCTTTACCTTTTTCAGGGATTTGTTGTTCTCTTTCAATTTTTTGTTTGTCTTTCTTCTATTTCTTTAGGGGAGTTTTTAATATCCCTCTTTAAGGCTTCTGTTATCTTCATAAAGTTGATTTTAGGACTTTTTTTCTGCTTCTTCTGCATTGCCATGATCAGGTTTTGTTGTAGAACCAGCAGATTCTGGTGGTACCATATTATTCTTTATCTAGTTATATGTATTCTTGCACTGACATCTGCTATTGCCTCCTTGGATCACTGCAGGATTTGTCTGTATCTCAGGGATCCATTTTTGGTGTAATATGTTCTGACTGTGTCCTTGACTCACGAAGCCTCTCTTGGTCCAATCTGGGCTCTTGGTTCACTTGGAGTTAGTGTATTCTGTGTCAATGTGACCTATGCTTGGTGTAATAAAAGCTGACTGATTCTGTTTCTCAGGGATCCAATTTTGGTCCAATATGAGTTCTTGATACAGAGGGAGCTCTTGATTCTATAGGGTTTCTTGATCCAATAAGTGCTGCCAAGTTGTGGGTATCAGGTACTTCTCCTAATCCAGTCATAGGTGCTGACAAGCTGTGGAGAGTCTCAGCTGCTCTTGATCTAGTAGGTACTGAGAAACTGTGCATCTCAGGGAACCACTCTTTATCCAATATGTGCTGGGGGACTGTGGGTCTCAGTTAGCTCCTGAGGTTTCCAGGTAATGGGGTACGCTGTTGGTCAGGGCAGGCTTTCATAGTTGGCGTTGTCCAGTCAGTTGGATTTTACTGGAGCTTCTGGCCTGCAGAGGTTTCCTGCTGGCCTGGATTTAGGGGAGAGATGAGTAGGGGTGGGGTTCCATGGGCTGAATTTTAGGGCCTGGGTCCCAGAGACTGGGCTCTCTGCCTGTGCTGGGTGAAATGTCACTCACCTCTTAGTCCAATGGGTGTGATGATCTGTGGGTCTCAGATTGCTGCTGAGATTGCCAAGTGATGGCGGGTAGGTTGGGGTTTGGAGTGGGATTTATAGTTGGGGGTATCCACTGAATTTTACTGGAGCTTCTGGCCTGCCTCTTATATTTTTGTTGTTGTTTTTTGTTTTTTTTTTTTTTAAAGCAATTTGTAATCCCGAACAATGCAAAATTCTCTTTACTTTATCAAACTTTATTTTCTAAAGTATCTGTGTCTGATTTAGCCAATAAAATATTATCCATACAATGATAGGTTTCAGATTGAGGAAACTGTTTATAAATTATTTCTAATGGCTATTGTATAAAATATTGACCTGAAGTAGGGCAATCTTCCAATGAATGGTACCTTTTAATAGGCAGGGAGTTATTATAAGTTGGTATTATGAATGCAAATTTACTTTATTCTGTACTTAAAAAAGTAGAGTAAAAAAAAAGGTCTTTTAAATCAATCACTATAATAAACCATCCCTTAAGTAATAAAGAAAGGAAGGAAATACCAGGTTGGAAAGAGCCCATTGGCTGTATCACCTTGTTTAGGGCTCTTAAATCTCCATTTTCCAGATTTCTTTTTAATGGCAAATATAGAAGAATTCCAAGGACTGCTCAATTCTTCAATATGTTGAGTATTTTGCTGCTCCTGTACCATCTCTCCTAGTGCTTGTAATTTTCTTGATATCAAAGGCCATTATCCTACTCACACAGGCTTGTCAGCTAACCAAAGGTAGGGCTTATTGGTACCTTTCAAAGACCAACAGCTATTGTTCCCTGATTACTTACAAATTGAACGGTCTGTGATTTTTCTTGATAATACCTTTTAATATTTTTTCTCAGAAGCATACATTAATTTATGATTTGTTTTTTAGATTAGAGGAATGTTTTCTATTGCTGTAACCAATCACATTCCATAAATTTATTGCTATGTTAGCCACACATAGTTTTAATTTTTCTATTTGTCCTTCTGGCTTTATATACTCGACCCATCTTCCAATCCTAGATACTGAACATTTACTCCCAAAGAGGCCAATCTGGATGTTAAATTTTTTGGTGAAATTAGTGTTACATTGCAATTGTGGTAATCAAACTTTCAATTTCAGTGCCATTTATTTGTATTTTTAGTTTTGGTGTTTGATTATATATAGAAAGAAGCTTGTAAAATACTTGCTTAATTGTCTCTCCTGAAAATTTTGTTTATTTATTAAAGCTGTTCTATCATTAGGATCAGTATGGGTTTTAACAACAGGCATTAAGTATTTTAATTGTTTTGTAGAGGGTTTCCTCCAAGGCTGTCACGGAATGATTGAACCAATTTGACTATGGGGCCCCTGAGAGGTTCCTTTTTTTTTTTCATTATTTATTTTGTATTTATCAAAAAAACAGTAAAATGAATTTAAAATGCTGAAAAGTTAGCAATAACTATAAAGAAGATAAAAATCAAAAGCATGACTTATCAAGGGTGATTATGCACATAAGATTGTTATACATATATTTACTTTGTGTTCAGCTTTCCCTCTGAATTTTTTTTTTCTTCCCTGTATATCCTTACTCAAGGTTCCTTCCCCCTCCCACCACATCAGGTCATTTTACTTCTCTGCAACTCCCCATCCCCTCCCTGGGCAGGGAGCAGACAGTCCTATGGTCCCACTGACCCAATAATACTTGGATCAGTCTCCACTCCTGGCCAAATCCAGTTTTGTCCACCATCCCTCAAGAGTGAGTCAGGTGTTCCTATAGTTGGAGTGGGGTCCGAAGGGTCAGTCCAGAGTGTTTTCTGCTGAGAATTCCCTATTTAGATCTGTACCCCATTTTTTGATAGGGTTATTCAAGGTTTTGTGATCTAAATTCTTGAGCTCTTTATATATCTTAGAGATCAGTCCTCTATCACTTGTAGGGTTGGTGAAAATCTTTTCCCATTCTCTAGGCTGTCGTTTTGTCCCATTGACAGTGTCCTTGGCTTTGCAGAAGCTTCCTAGCTTCAGGAGATCCCACTTATTGATTGTTGGTCTTAGTGTCTGTGCCACTAGTGTTATATTTAGGAAGTGGTTGCCTGTGCCAATTTGTAGAAGTGTATTTCCCACTTTCTTTTCTATCAGGTTCAAAGTGGTTGGGTTTAAGTTGAGGTCTTTGATCCACTTGGATTTGAGTTTTGTGCAGGGTGACAGGCTCGGATCTATTTGCATTTTTCTGCAAACTTCCATCCTGCTATGCCAACACAATTTGTTAATGATACTATCTTTTTTCCATTGGATATTTTGGGCCTCTTTGTCAAAGATCAGGTGTTCATAGGTTTTTGGGTTAATATCTGGATCCTCAATTCTATTCCATTGGTCCACAAGTCTGTTTTTATGCCAGTACCAGGCTGTTTTTATTACTGTAGCTCTATAGTATAGCTTGAAGTCAGGGATGATGATACCTCCTGAGGTTCTTTTGTTGAGTAAGATTGTTTTGGCAATCCTGGCTTTCCTGTTATTCCAAATGAAATTTAGTATTGTTCTTTTAAGGTCCAAAAAATATTGTGTTGGGATTTTGATGGGCAGTGCATTGAATCTGTAGATTGCCATTGGTAGAATTGCCATTTTTACTATGTTGATCCTACCAATCCAGGAACATGGGAGAGCTTTTCATTTTCTGATATCCTCTTCAATTTCTTTCTTCAGTGATTTAAATTTTTGTCAAATAGGTCTGTTACTTCTTTGGTTATAGTTACTCCAAGGTATTTAATACTATTTGCAGCTAATATGAAGGGTAATGTTTCCCTTATTTCTTTTTCAGCTCTTCTATCTTTAGTGTATAGAAGGGCTACTGATTTCTTTGATTTAATCTTGTATCCTGCTACATTGCTGAAGGTGTTTATCAGCTGTAGCAGTTCTTTGGAAGAATTTTGTGGGTCTCTTATGTATACAATCATATCATCTGCAAATAGAGATAGTTTCACTTCTTCTTTTCCAATTTGTATCCCCTTAATCTCTTTTCGTTCCTTTATTGCTTTAGCTAAAACTTCGAGAACTATATTGAATAGATAAGGGGAGAGAGGACATCCTTGTCTAGTTCCTGACTTTAGTGGGATTGCTTTGAGTTTTCTCCATTAAGTTTGATACTGGCTGTCGGCTTCTTGTAAATTGCCTTTATTATATTTAGGTATTCTCCCTGTAATCCTGATCTCTCCAGGGCTTTAATCATAAAGGAGTGTTGGATTTTGTCAAAGGCTTTTTCCGCATCTAAGGATATGATCATGTGGTTTTGTTCCTTTAGTTCATTTATATGATGGATAACATTTACAGTTTTTCGTATGTTAAACCAGCCCTGCATTTCTGGAATGAAGCCTACTTGGTTGTGGTGGATGATATCTTTTATGCATTGTTGTATACGGTTTGCCAAAATTTTGTTGAGAATTTTTGCATCAATATTCATGAGGGAAATTGGTCTGTAGTTCTCCTTTCTTGTTGTGTCTTTGAGTGGCTTGGGTATTAGGGTGATTGTGGCTTCATAAAAGGAATTTGGCAATATTCCTTCAGTTTCTACTGTGTGAAATAGTTTGAGGATTAATGGTAGTAATTCTTCTTTGAATGTCTGGTTGAATTCGGCACTGAAACCATCTGGACCAGGGCTTTTATTTTTGGGAAGGTTTTTAATGACAGCTTCAATTTCCTTAAGGGTTATAGGCTTGTTTAGGTAATTAATCTGATCTTCATTTAATTTTGGTAGATGATATCTGTCCAGAAAGCTGTCCATTTCTTCTAGGTTTTCCATTTTTGTGGAATACAGATTTTCAAAATATGACCTGATAATTCTTTGTATTTCCTGGGGGTCTGTTGTTATGTCCCCCTTTTCATTTCTGATTTTGTTGATTTGAACACTCTCTCTCTGTTTTTTGATTAGTTTGGCTAAGGGCTTATCTATCTTGTTAACTTTCTCAAAGATCCAACTCTTAGATTCGTTGATTCTTTGTATTCTTTTTGTTTCAATTGTATTAATTTCAGCTCTAAGTTTGATTATTTCCTGCCGTCTACTCCTTCTAGGTGAGTTTGCTTCTAATTGTTTCTAAGGCTTTCAGCTGAGCTGTTACGTCTCTACTGTGGGATTTCTCTAGGTTTTTCTTTTTTTTTAGACCATATCCACTTATCAATATTTATTCTGTAAATTTTGGAATAAAAATCATGCTTGCTGCCATAATAGACAAATGCAAAATCCAAATTGAGTTTCTTCTTATCTTACTGTAGTCTGTTAATAATGTGTCCACAGCCCCAAGAGCCCAAGAATGCATCCTAGCTATTCTGTTTACTTTCTTTTTTTTTTCTTTTTTTTTTCTTCCTTCTTTATTTTGTATTTATCAAAAAAAAACACAGTAAAAAGAATTTAAAATGTGGAAGAGTTAACAATAACAATACAGAGGATAAGAATGATAGGCATGGCTTATCAAGGGAAGAAATACAAATAAGATAGCTACACCTATATTTTCTTTGTGTTCATCTTTCCCTCTGAATTTTTTTTTTCATCCCTGTATATCCTTATTCAAGGTCTCTTCCCCCTCCCAACACATCTGGTCATTTTTTTCCTCTGCAACTCCCCATCCCCTCCCTGGG
>PVIH01029033.1:0-14299 GCA_004025045.1 Sigmodon hispidus | reverse complement strand
TGAAAATCTTTTCCCATTCTGTAGGCTGGCGTTTTGTCCTATTGACAGTGTCCTTGGCTTTGCAGAAGCTTCCCAGCTTCAGGAGATCCCACTTATTGATTGTTGGTCTTAGTGCCTGTGCCACTGGTGTTATATTTAGGAAATGGTGGCCTGTGCCAATTTGTAGAAGTGTATTTCCCACTTTCTCTTCTATCAAGTTGAGAATCAATCTCTCCAAGGACCCAGCATTACCACTTCTGGGTATATACCCTAAAGAGGCACATTCACACTCCAAAGGTATTAGCTCAACTATGTTCATAGCAGCATTATTTGTAATAGCAAGAACCTGGAAACAACCTAGATGTCCCTCAACTGAAGAATGGATTAACAAACTGTTGTACATCTACACAATGGTATACTACACTGCAGTAAGGAAAAATGATATCCTAAAATTCACAGGCAAATGGATGGATTTGGAGAATATCCTCCTGAGTGAAGTCTCACAAACTTAGAGAGATAAGCAGGGGATGTACTCACTCACTAGTGGTCTCGAAACAAACAAACAAGAAAAAAAGCCAAATATGCCCAAGTGGCAAACCACAACCACAGAACAGCTTGGGATCAGAAACACCCTGGACTGACCCTTTGGATTCCCCTCCACCTAGAGGAACACCTGACTCACTCTTGAGGGAGGGGGGAAAGAACAGGATTTGGCCAGAAGTGGAGACTGATCTAAGCATTATTGGGTCAGTGGGACCATAGGACTGTCTGCTCCCTGCCCAGGGAGGGTATGGGGAGTTGCAGAGGTAAAAAATGACCAGATGTGTTGGGAGGGGGAAGAGACCTTGAATAAGGATATACAGGGATGGAAAAAAAAATTCAGAGGGAAAGATGAACACAAAGAAAATATAGGTGTAGCAATCTTATTTGTATTTCTACCCTTGATAAGCCATGCTTATCATTCTTATCCTCTATAGTTATTGTTAACTCTTCCACATTTTAAATTCATTTTACTGTGTTTTTTTTTGATAAATACAAAATAAAGAAGGAAAAAAATATTCAAGGGCTCAGAGAAGCTTTTCAAAACATCCAGGACTACGAAGCATTCCACCACTTGAGGTGAATTTTGTCCATAATTTTTTGACACAACCTTGTCATTAACCACTTCTGCACCAATTCAGGTTTTTGAGCCATCTGTATACACAACCAATCCATTCTTGAGTGGTATTTTAGCTGTAATCCATCGAAACACCATGGCCTGATTTAAGGCAAATTGTATAATGGGGTGTTTTGGATAATGACTGTCAATTTTTCCTGAAAAGGAAGAGACCAATATGCCCCATTCATTAGAAGTGGCCGCCAATGTTTGTACTTGTGCTGCAGCATAAGGTACAATCAGAACTCTAGGTTCTCATCCAAAATGGGCAATGGCAGACGTTAGCCCTCTCATGGCTAATTGTGCAATAGCATCAGGGTACCAATCTATAAACTTAGAGGGAGAAACTTTGGGATGGATCCATAGCAGTGGCCCTTCTTGCCATAATACAGCACTTGACAATTGAAGTGTTTTAAAAACACATAAAGCAAAATCCTGCTTCTCATCTATACGTTGTCATTGTACATTCTGTAAGGCTGCCTCTACCTTATGTAGGGCTCGACTTGCCACAGGTGTAAGGCTCCAGGGAGAGATAATATGAGAATTCCCCTCTAAAATGTCAAACAAAGGTTTTATCTCTATGGTGGGGATTTTCAAAATAGGTGGGAGCCAATTAATGTCTCCCAATAATTTTTGAAAATCATTCAAGATGTGAAGGTTATCCCTCCTTATTTCTACCTTTTGTGGGAAAATCTTTGTAGGGGACACTATAGATCCCAAAAGTTGTCCGGTCCTTGTGATTTGAACATTTTCTGTAGCAATATGTATTCCCCATTGCTGCAAAATATTCTGCAAGATGGAATGGGCCTTTTGAAGCATTATTAAATCTTTATAACATAATAAAATATCATCCATGTAATGAAGTATAATTAGCAGTGGATACTGTTTTCATTTTCATTTTTCTTATTTTGTATTTAACAAAAAAACAGTAACATGAATTTAAAATGAGGAAAAGTTAACAATAACTATGAAGAGGATAAGTATCACAAGCATGGCTTATCAAGGGTGGTAATGTAAATAAGATTGCAACACATATATTTACTATGTGTTCAGCTTTCCCTCTGAAATTTTTTTTCCCATCCCTGTATTTCCTTATTCAATGTCCCTTCCCCCTTCCATCACATATTGACAATTTTCTTCTCTGAAACTCCCCATCCCTTCCCTGGGCAGGGAGCAGACAATCCTATGGTCTCACTGACCCAATAACGCTTGGATCAGTCTCCACTCTTGGCAAATCCAGTTTTGTCCCCCTCACTCAAGATTGAGTCAGGTGTTCCCATAGTTGGAGTGGGGTTTGAAGGGTCAATCCAGGGTGTATCTGATGCCAAGATGTTCAGTGGTTGTAGTTTGCTGCTTGGGCATGTTTGGTTTTTTCTTGTTTGTTTGTTTAGAGACCACTAGTGAGTGAGTACTTCCCCTGTTTATCTCTCTGAGATTGTGATAGCTCACTCAGGAGGATATTCTCCAAATCGATCCATTTGCCTGCAAATTTTAGGATATCATTTTTTCTTACTGCTGAGTAGTATTCAATTGTGTAGATTTACCACAGTTTGTTAATCCATTTTCAGTTGAGGGACATCTAGGTTGTTTCCAGGTTCTTGCTATTACAAATAATGCTGCAATGAACATATTTGAGCTAATACCTTTGGAGTGTGAATATGCCTCTTTAGGGTATATACCCAGAAGTGGTATTGCTGGGTCCTTGGGGAGATTGAGTCTAAATTTTTTGAGAAACTGCCATATTGCATTCCAAAGTGGCTGAACAAATTTACAATCCCACAAACAATGTAGGAGTTTTCCCCTTGCTCTGCATCCTCTCCAACATAGGCTGTCATCTGTGCCTTTTATCTTAGCCAATCTAACAGGTGTTAGGTGGTACCTCAAAGTTGTTTTAATTTGCATTACTCTGATGCCTAAAGATGCAGAGCACTCTTTCAGGTGCCTTTCAGCCATTCGTAATAACTCTGCTGAGAATTCCCTTTTTAAATCTGTACCCCATTTTTGATAGGGTTATTCAGGGTTTTGGGCTCTAAATTCTTGAGCTCTTCATATATCTTAAATTTCAGTCCTCTATCCGTTGTAGGGTTGGTGAAAATCTTCTCCCATTCTGTATGCTGGCATTTTGTCCTATGGACAGTGTCCTTGGCTTTGCAGAAGCTTCCCAGCTTCAGTAGATCCCACTTATTGATTGTTGGTCTTAGTGCCTGTGCCACCGGTGTTATATTTAGGAAGTGGTCGCCGGTGCCAATTTGTAGAAGTGTATTTCCCACTTTCCTTTCTATCAGGTTCAAAGTGGCTGTGTTTAAGTTGAGGTTTTCGATCCATTTGGATTTGAGTTTTGTGCAGGGTTACAGGCTTGGATCTATTTGCATTTTCCTACACACTTCCATCAAGCTATGCCAACACCATTTGTTAAATATACTATGTTTTTTCCATTGAATGTTTTGGGCCTCTTTGTCAAAGATCAGTTGTTCATAGGTTTTTGGGTTAATGTCTGGATCGTCAGTTCTATTCCATTGGTCCACAAGTCTGTTTTTATGCCAGTACCAAGCTGGTTTTTTGTTTTTTTTGTTTTTTTTTTTTTTTTTACTGTAGCTCTATAGTATAGCTTTTAGTCAGGAATGGTGATACATTCTGAGGTTCTTTTGTTGAGTAAAATTGTTTTGGAAATCCTGGCTTTCCTGTTATTCCAAAGAAATTGAGTATTATTCTTTCAAGTTCCAAAAAATATTGTGTTGGGATTTTGGTAGGCAGTGCATTGAATCTGTAGATTGCATTTGGTAGAATTGCCATTTTTATTATGTTGATCCTACCAATCCAGGATCATTGGAGAGCTTTCAATTTTCTGATATCCTCTTCAATAATTTAAAATTTTTGTCAAATAAATCTGTTACTTCTTTGGTTATAGTTACTTCAAGGTTTTTAAACCTATTTGTAGCTAATATGAAGGTTAATGTTTCCCTTATTTCTTTTTCAGCTCTTCTATCTTTTGTGTATAGAAGGGCTACTGATTTCTTTGAATTTATCTTGTATCCTGCTACATTGCTGAAGGTGTTTATCAGCTGTAGCTGTTCCTTGGAAGAATTTTGTGCGTCTCTTATATATACAGTCATATCATCTGCAAATAGAGATACCTTCAGTTCTTCTTTTCCAATTTGTATCCCCTTAATCTCTTTTTTCCCTTATTGCTTCAGCTAAGACTTTGAGAACTATATTGAATAGATAAGGGGAGAGAGTACATCCTTGTCTAGTTCCTGACATTAGTGGGATTTCTTTGCGTTTTTCTCCATTAAGTTTGATACTGACTGTCGGCTTCTTGTAAATCGCCTTAATTATATTTAGGTATTCTCCCTTTATTCCTGATCTCTCCAGGGCCATAATTATAAAGGAGTGTTGGATTTTGTCAGAGGCTTTTTCCGCATCTAAGGATATGATCAGGTGGTTTTGTTCATTTAGTTTGTTTATATGATGGATAACATTTACAGTTTTTCAAGTTAATCCAGCCCTGCATTTCGGTGATGAAGCCTACTTGGTCATGGTGGATGATATCTTTTATGCATTGTTGTATACAGTTTCCCAAAATTTTGTTGAGAATATTCACATCAATATTCATGAGGGAAATTGGTCTGCAATTTTCATTCTTTGTTGTGTCTTGTGTGTCTTGAGTGTTAGGATGATAGTGGCCTCATAAAAGGAATTTGGCAATATTCCTTCAGTTTCTGCTGTGTGAAATAGTTTGAGGCATAACGGTAGTAATTCTTCTTTGAATGTCTGGTAGAATTCTTCACTGAAACCATCTGGACCAGGGCTTTTATTTTTGGGGAGGTTTTTTAATAACTTTCAATTTCCTTAAGGTTTATAGGCCTGTTTAGGTAATTAATCTGATCTTCATTTAATTTTGGTAGATGGAACTTGTCCAGAAAGCTGTTCATTTCTTCTTGGTTTCCATTTTTGTGGAATACAGATTTTCAATATATGACCTGATAATTCTCTGTATTTCCTGGGGGTCTGTTGTTATGTCCTCCTTTTCATTTCTGATTTTGTTGATTTGGACACTCTCTTTCTGTTTTTTGATTAGTTTGGCTAAGGGCTTATCTATCTTGTTAACTTTCTCAAAGAACCAACTCTTAGATTTGTTGATTCTTTATATTGATTTTTTTGTTTCAATTGTATTGATTTCAGCTCTAAGTTTGATTATTTCCTGCCATCTACTCCTTCTAGGTAAGTTCACTTCTAATTGTTCTAAAGCTTTTAGCTGTGCTGTTAGGTCTCTAGTGTGGGATTTCTCAAGTTTTTTCATATATGCATCTAGCACTATGATTTTTACTCTTAAGACTGCTTTCATTGTGTCCCACAAGTTCAGATACGTTGTAGATTCATTTTCATTGAATTCTAGGAAGATTTTGATTTCTTTCTTAATTTCTTCCTTGACCCAAAGATGTTTCAGCTGATTGAGGTTTAGTTTCCATCATTTGGAAGGCTTTGTTTGTGGTTTGATGTTGTTGAACTCTAATTTTAGGCCCTGGTGGTCTGATATGTTACAAGGGATTATTTCCATATTTTTGTATCTGCTGATATTTGCTTAAAGACCAATTATGTGGTCAATTTTGGAGAATGTTTCATGAGGAACTGGGAAACATGTATATTCCTTTGCCTTTGGGTGGAAGGAACTGTAGATATCTATGAAATCCATTTGCATCATAACCTCATTTAGACTCCTTATTTCTCTGTTGAGGCTCTGTCTGATTCATCTATCCAGGGTTGAGAGTTGGGTATTGAAGTCTCCCACTATTAGGGTTTAGAATTGATATTGCATTTGAGCTTTAGCAGTGTTTATTTACATATGTAGGTGCCCCTATATTACGAGCATAAGTATTTAAGATTGAAATCTCCTCTTGACCAATTTTTCCTTTGATGAATATGTAGTGACCATCTTGGTTCCTTTAAATTGCTTTTAGCTTAAAGTCTACTTTGTTAGATATTAGGATTGCAACCCCTGCTTGTTTCTTTGGACCATTTGACTGGAAAATCTTTTCCCAACCCTTTATTTTAAGCCTGTGTCTGTCTTTGCAGTTGAGGTGTGTTTCCTTTAGGCAACAGAAGGATGGCTTCTGTTGTTGTATCCATCTTGTTAGTGTGTAACATATTATAGGAGAGTTGAGACCATTGATATTAAGGGAAATTAGTGACCATTGATTAATATTTCCTGCCATTTTTGGTGGCTACTTGTTTGTATCTCCTTCTCTAGGGTGGACTTATTGATTGTTTGTGATTTTATGGATGTATCTGGTGTCCTTAGGTTGTAGTTTTCCCTCTAATACTCTCTGTAGTGCTGGATTGGTAGATAGATATTCTTTCAGTCTGACTTTGACCAGAAATACCTTGTTTACACCATCTGTGGTGATTGAAAATTTTGCACGGTATAGTAATGTAGTTTGGCAACCATGGTGTTTTAGCATCTGTATAACTTCTGACCAAGCCCTTCTAGCTTTCATTATTTCCATTGAAAAATCAGGTGTTATTATGATGGGTCTGCCTTTATATGTGAGTTGGCCCTTTTCTTTTGCAGCTCTTAAAATTTTTTCTTTGTTCTGTATGTTTTATGGCTTGATTATAGTGTGGTGTGCTGACTTTTTTTCGGGATCATAACTATTTGATGTTCTGTAAGCTTCTTGTATATTTATAGGCATTTCCTTGTTCAGGTTAGGGAAGTTTTCTTCTATGATTTTATTGAAAACATTATCTGTGCCTTTGAGCTGGTATTCTTCTCCTTCTTCTATTCCTATTATTCTCAAATTAGTTCTTTTCATGGTGTCCCAGATTTCCTGAACATTATGGCTTTTTTAGTTTTACTATTTGTTTTTTTTACTGATATATGTATTTGAGCTACTGAGTCTTCCACTTCAGAGATTCTATCTTCCATCTCTTGAACTCTGTTTGTTATGCTTGTATCTGTAGTTCCAGCTTTTTTCTTCAGGTTTTCTATTTTCATCTTTGCCTCATTATGCACCTTTTTTATTGCTTCTATTTCAGCTTTTGGTTGAGCTTTTAGTTCCTGGCATGTTTCTTTCATAGATTTGTTCATCTCTTCCATTCTTTGTTTGTAGTTTCCTCTATTTCTTTAAGGCTTTTTTCATATCTTCTTTTAGAGCTTCAATAATCATCAAAAAGTAATTTTTGGTGTTGCTTCCTTCTGTTTCCTCTTCATTGCTCAGTTCAGGTCTTATATTTGTAAGTTGGCTACTCTCTTATGGAGTTACCTTGTTGTCCTTTGTATTATTATGTAATTTTTTGTATTGATGTTTGCCCATGGCTTCAGTGGTTCACGATTAGATAGCTCCTGGTCAGTTGTGGCACTCAGATTTTTGTGCCTCCTGTCACCTCTCTGGTCAGTGTCTGAGTCTGTTCTTCAGTGACCCCTGCAGATATTGACTTGCTCAATTCGAGATGGTGGTGTGTAGCTGTGCAGCTTCCCTCAGCGGGAGCTGTGGGTCTGATGACCTGCAGAGTTTATCCACCCCTGATCCAGAGTGCACTGGGAATCTGCAGACTGCACTTGGTCCTGGGAGCGGTACCAGAAGCTATGGATACTGTTCTCTTAAGAGCATGAGTGCCTCTTGAACATAATGTTGACATATGATAGGGCATTGGTCATTCCCTGGGGAAACACCTTCCATTTATAATGCTGATCAGGATCCCCTTGATTTAAGGAGGGGACAGTGAAGGCAAATCTAGGTCTATCATTGGGAAATAACGGTATGGAAAAGAAGCAATCCTTAATATCCACAATAATTAGATTCCAATCTTTGATTAGGGCAGACAAAATGGGAAGAACCCATTGAATAGGGCCAAACATATTCATTTGATCATTAATAGCTCTCAAATCATGTAACAATCTCCAGTTGCCTGACTTCTTTTTAATCACAAAAATAGGAGTATTCCTTGGAGATGTGGAAGGCTCAATGTATCCTGACTTTAATTGTTCCTTAACCAATTGTGCTACTGCTTCCAATTTTTCAGTGGACAAGGGCCACTGAGGAACCCATACGGGATCCTCCATTTTCCATGGTATGGGTCGTACTGCCGCAATGGCACATAGGAAAAACCCAAACCTTGTCTGGCTTGGTTCCCTTTTGGTAAAATGGGCTCTACTCTCCCTAGTTCTAATTTTCCCAATCCTTTTTCTTTCCTATATACCATGTTTTGCACAATATTCTTTGCCTGTGAAGAATATTCATAGTCATTTGACAGGGTCAATCCCATATGTTGCATGAAATCTCATCCCCACAAATTGACCGTGAGGGGGAGTACATAGGGTATGAATCTCCCTTGTTGACCTTCTAATATTTCCCATAATAGAGTCCTGGAACTAATCGAGGGGCAGGAATGATACCCCAAGCCTTGTAAGGAGTGGGACAACTGAAAAATAGGCCATGTCTTGGGCCACCAATAGGAAGAAATTATACTATTATCTACCCCTGTCTCCAAAATGCCCTCAAACATTTTACCATTAATTTTTAATGAAAGTTTGGGTCTCTCATGTAGGGAGACCATCAAGTAGGCCAAATTCGTGCCTGAGGATCCGATTTCTGCACATCCTAGTCCCAGCGGCTCCTTTATCCCCTTGGGGAGGAGCAACAACTGTGCAATCCTATATCCCTTAGAGATAGAGTATATTCCTTTAGGGCTAGAACATAAAATTTGTATGTCCATAAGGTGTTGATTATCTACAAGTCCTGGATGCACTATTAATCCCTGTAGGGTAAAGACGCACCAACCCAATATAACTCAACTGTACCTGGGGGCAAAGATGTTATAGTTTCTACAGGAATTGGTTGAATATGCATTTGTGGCATTAATAGGAAGTTGGAGGTGGCGTGCTGGTCCACTCTTGTGGAGTATCCTGGTCTTTGTTCTCCTGGGACTTGACAAACCAGTTCCCATATCTTTGAGGGCCCTGGGACTGAGAGCCCATTTTTTTGGCATGTCTGCTACCTGAGAATTAGTGGGTTGGTCGATGGGAGGGAGGAGCATCCTTGAATATCCCTTACTGAGCAGCACTGGCTGGCTTTATGATAACCTTTGCCTCACAGCTGCAAAGAGTGGGATTCTCCCCTTTTTTGTTCAGGGTTTTGCAGTCCCTTTTAAGATGACCAGCCTTTCCAAAACTAAAGCAAACTCTTTGATTGGTCTTACCCAGGGGCTGCTTCTGGGATTGGAGAATAGCGGCCACTAATCCAGCATTTGTGAGAGGGCCCCCCAACTCCCTGCAAACTCTGAGCCAGTCTTGTAATCTTTTATTTTTTCTAGGGGCTATTGCCACTTGACTTTCTTGGGTGACTTGCTTGAAAACAAGCTGCTCTATGAGAGGGCAGCTACTTCAATGTCACCAAAAATGCACCCAGCTGCCTCCATCATCCTTGCTACAAAGTCTGAAAAGGGTTCTTGGGTCCCCTGAATGATCTTTGTAAGATGATTATTGGCCTCCCCTTTTCTGGAGAGCACTTTCCAGGCCCTTATTGCCTTGGAAGCAATTTGTTGATAGGCGCCCCAATGATAATCTATCTAAATAGCGGCAAAGCACCCTTGACCTGTTAAAAGGTCAAATTCCATTGCTGTTGTTCTGGGGTTAAGGCTGTGGCATTAGCCCTGGCTTGTTCCTGAGCTGCCTCATGCCAGAGGGCTTTCCATTCCATGTATTGGCCCATGCTGACAAGTGAAGACTTCACGACCATCTTCCAATCAGCTGGCATCATTGTGGTCATAGCCAGCCTTTCTAACTGGGCCAAGGTGAAATTGGCTGAAACCCCATATTTCCTGACTGATTCCGCCAATTCTTTTATCTGAATATACTCTATGGGCGCATGTACCTGTCCTCTCTCCACTCCTTCAAAGACTGGATACACAAGGTGCAACTTTCTTCTAACTTTGTCTGGGAGGAAAGAAAAGGACTTCTGACACATCTCGTAAGGAGGAGGTGCTGAAGGGACCATCTGTGAGGAGGACTCCAGATGTGGGTGCTGTCGGCCTCTTTTGTTACTTGTTAGGTTAGTGTCTGGATGGTACCTCTCTCCTTCATACCTGGCCGCCTCCTCATCCAGTTCTGCCTCCTCCTCAGGGTTTAATTCTTTGTTTTCTGAGTCCCCTGATTCATCAGAACTCTTCAAGTTGAAAGCTTGTAATTCATGCATAGGGTATGGGGTAGTCACCTCTTTTTTTCCTTACAGTAGGTAGGGAACTCCCAGATTCATGAGAATAAACTCCCTTGTCAAGAGACTCACCAGGAGGGCCATTTTCCTTATTCAGGATTGGTTGCCTTGTGTGTGCTCCTCACCTCTCACTACGTTCAATTTCTGACATGCTATCCTGGACTTCCTCAGGAACATCCCACCCTTTTTCCATGGTGGCCTGATAGAACTAATCCTCTAAGCAGTTCTTAACAAGTTTCCAATAACAGTGGAAATAATGAAAGCAGAACCCTCCCATGAGGAGGATCTGTAAGGCTCCCAAAACAATTACCAAGGCCTCAACACTACCTTCCCACGGTGGTAACAAGTTCAAGCCAAAATCCAGAAAAGACATACCTCTCAGAATGTACCTGCCTGCAGTTCTGAATCTTCCTTGGGGTCAAGGGGTCTCCAATGATGCCAATGATGTTGAAATTTCCTGTGTTTTCGGCACCAGTTGTCCCACGCTACCGTCTCGCCAGCAAGAATGACGTAACACACTTAGGATCCTTCTGCAGAAAAGCTTTAATGCATCTTGAGAGGGAGAGCATAAGCTGACAAGGCAGAGACCCGAAATGTCTAAAACATGTCCCTTATATAGGAAACTGGCCCCTGCCAAGGACATGTGAGACTCAGATTGGCTGTAGCTCATTCGGGTGAGGTGATGCCACAGGAGAGTGCCATGAGAACAATGTCAAAAATAAATAAAAGAAAAGCAAATTTCACAACTTTGCTATGGTTCCCATAAAATGTTCTCTTTCTCCAAGCCACAAGAAAAGAAAATCTACATGCCCAATCAACCTGTGACATAACACACCCAGGACAGGACCACTCCATACCTTGTGACCACCTGGGCTGAATCAGAAGGATGGAGACCTTAAAGGCTTCCCCTACATGCCAATATGTCATTCCAACTTCAACCCTTATATGACAAACCTAACTGATATGCATTGTGCCCCCTCTGACTGGGTTTATGGACTCTCATGGGAAGAGCTTCCTCTTTAGACAATACTCAAAGAACAAAATAACCCACATACAAACCCATACATCATACACACCTACAGAAAAACACACATACACACACACACCAGTACTATTGAACAGATTATGTCCTCTGTTAATTTAAGAGATTTCTCTAAGTGTGTTTGTGTGTGTGTGTGTATGTGTTTCTGTATATGTGTCTGTGTGTGTGTTGTGTTGTGTGTTTTCTGGAAGTGAGCAATGCCAGCTGCTGCTGGTAGGCTCATGCAAAAGCCACAGGTACCCTGGCTGGCATGGAAAAGACAGTGAGGGCTTGCAGATGGGCTAGTTGGAGACTTCAGGGGCATGAAGGACAAGCTCCCAGGTGAACCCAGATGGAGCCCACCCTGCAGAATCTCCTGCACAGACATCCTGTCCTGTAGGCAAAAATGGCAGCTCCAAACACGGGAGCCCATGCTGCCTGCACCCAGCCTGGAAGGCCCATTGACGCCCAGAACCTATATCCTGGACCCTACTTCCTCCCCCACCTCTCCAGGACCAAGAAGCCCTCTGGAGTCCTGCATCTGTCCAGCAGGGCCACCACTGTTATCTTTTCCTAGCCTGGCTGAACCCATGTCCACAGAGGCACAGGACCCTGCTGGCAGGATAGAAAAACTAGATCCACTTGATGGCAGTAGTGCACCGTGAATATCAATGGACAAGTGACACCTCTGCACTCTTTCTGCCCTTTCCAAAGCAAAAAATGGCAAATGGCTGATACAACAGCACAAGATGGCTGTCCAGCAGCAAAGACCACACTGGCCCACATGAGTCAGACAGCAACTGCAAGGGGCAGTGGGATGACTGGAGGATGGAAGTTTTGGTGCAGTGAGGAGATGGGGCTCAGGGACATCAGGACTTTCTTCACTGTGCTGCCCGGAGATACAGGGCTTTGGGAACCTGCCAGATGCTGAAGGTCCCCACTGAGGACACATGGTTGGCAGTGTGGAGAGGAAACCTTGGGGACAGAAAGGGAGGAAGAGAAAAGCAGCAAGACTGCAGTCTATCCCAGGGGAATGTGGACCCCAGGGGACCAGCCTAAGCATCCTTGGAAATCAGGGTCTATGCATGGCCCCCTAGAAGCAATCAGAGCTATTTTGATAGTCGCCTTCTAGTCCCCCACCCTCTCAGCCCACCTGAAGGCAGTACAATAATTCAACAGAAGCCTACTTGACTCTTCCCACCCTGGTCACCACTATTGCTGCCCAGTTAGCCTAAGGTCAGCTGCCACCTTGCACCCTGGGCAAAAGTAGGCTTCCAAGCCCAGTCAGTAGTCAATAAATGGGGCTGCCAAGCTGGTCCAGGAATGGAAGGGCAGCAGGGTCCAGGGGCAGGCAAGTCCAGAACACAATGGAATGTTGTCATATGACACATGGGATGACCCGCACACCTCATTGGGGGTCCCAGGACCAGCACTGGATTCCCACCTTCCTGGCAGAATGCACTTCCCAGATGGACACAAGGCAACAGGCAGGAAGCTAGCTGTGTGCATTTCTGGAGTCTACAGTGTCCCAGGCCTGAGGTCCCATGGTCTGAAGTTCAGATGTTCTCCTGTGAGAGGAGAAGGGCCACCAAATTCCTTAGTCTTTCTGATATTCACAGGACCTGCATGTGGGTTCACATAGATCATGTCCAAATTCATCCTCAGCAGGGGCCATCAAGGGGCCAGGGATATCAGCAAACTTTCCCACAGATGTGGTCAACAAGGACCCTGATACAAAGACAAGTAGACAGGGCTGGAGAGATGGCTCAGCTGATAGGAACTCTGACTGCTCTTCCAGAGGACCTGAGTTCAATTCCCAGCACTGTCTTGGAGGTTCACAACTGTCAGTAGTTCCTGTTCCCAGTTACAGACAAGCACAAAGGCAAATAAAGTTTTTTAAAAAACAAAAAACAAAACAAAGACAGGTAGACATCACATGAAGGTACACTCACTCCACCCCTGTCCTTTTACCTATCAGTCCCTGTACTCTAACCATCTCCTAGGCATTTCCAGGCAACCATTCTTAGTGACCTCCAGCTCTGTCACAATCTTGGCCCTCTACACAGCTTTGAAGAGCTCACCCCCTCAACCCCACCATACACCAACCAACAGACAACCACTCAGGAACCTTCTCTTTTATTGCTCCAATATCCCCAATTCCCTTTAAGACAGTAAATTTTATGTAATCTCTCTGGACATCCACAGTCCTCTGGCCGGGCCTAGTCTCAAAAGACAAACAGAGCTCTTGAGGGGATTCAAGGAGACAAAGGAGATGCAAACTAGACACCATGGGAGAAGAAGATAAAATCAACAGTCACACAGAGGGCGTGCTGAACATTCCCTCCATTGTCCACTTCAGTAAATTTTCACCACACAAGAAACACTCAGGATGCATCATCTAGATCCTCATGGTCTTGATTGATGGAACAGAAACTTCTTTTCCAAGAAAGGAGTGCTCGGCCCAAAGCCTGATGGTAAACATGAACTCTCCATACACCATGAATCATTCTTTCTCCTCTCCTGCCCCCATTTATCTCATTCATTCATACCTGCACCCCCATCTACATACTCCTCTCCTTCTGTCTGACACCACCACTGACTTCTCTATTCAGTCCTATCCAAGTCATGGAGGGCAGCTAGGCCTGTCTGGTTCCAGCACAAAATCTATGTTTTGTTGGGAGATGCTATTCACTCTCTACTCGACTGGAAGCCTTCCTTCTGTTGGAACTGAGAGTCTCCAGAAGCCCACCTACACACTGCTGACATCTTATCAGATGTCCACTAGGAGATCATTACTCTCCCAGCCTCCAGCTGACAATAATAGCTCTGTTTTCCCAACTCTGCCTCTGTCCAAAATATGCTGCGGGTATTGGCTATGAGGATAGGAGGGGCTAACCCTGGGAATAAGATGTGTGTGTGTGTGTGTGTGTGTGT
>PVIH01029032.1:0-14299 GCA_004025045.1 Sigmodon hispidus | reverse complement strand
TCCAGTGAAAGAGGTTCCGTATTATCCTTTCAAACCATTAGCCAAAATAACTCCTTCCATCCTGGAGAGGGTTGAAAAGAAAATGTCCCCCAAAAGGAGTGGCACTCTTAGGGGGCGTGGCCTTGTTGGAAGAAGTGTGTCACTGTGGAGGGCTTGAGGTCTCCTATAGGCTCAAGCTATGCCCATTGAGATAGACCACCTGAAGTTCTTTTCTTATACTTCCTCCTAACTAAATTAATTTTACTCTTCCTTGGTGGATCACTAAGGGAGTTGAACACTAGATATAGTTTTCCTAGTTACAAACTTAGAAGAGAAACTCACTAAAGAGGTGTAAAATTACAAGCTTGAGAGACATCAAAAGATAGTTTTGGTTTGTAATATAAGTTAGACAGAAAGCGAAATAGGTACAACACTTTGGACTAACCAAAATGGGATAAATAAAGAAGTATTTTCTCTGAATTTGTCAATTGTTAATGAACTAGACATTACTGGTGTAATTATTGCTTACATATTGTATATAGTTATTGTATATATTGTATATAATTTTTCTGATATTGGTTATTACCTTCTTTTGTTATTTTTGACTAACAAAAAGGGGGAATGTGGTGATATTTTATGTATCCTCTCAGAAACAAAGCTTGTCTGAAGATCAGAGGACAGAGCCAGCCACAGAGTTAGCCATACAGGTCAGATGGTGGTGGCAGATACCTTTATTCCTTGCACTCAGGAGGCAGAGATCCATCTAGACTTCTGTGAGTTCAAGGCCACCCTGGACTAAACAAGATTAACCCAGTCTAAAAGAGAAACAGAGCCAAGCAGTGCAGCATACACTTTTAAGCCCAGCACTAATAAGGTTGAGACAGGAAGTGATATGGCTGGTCAGAAAAAAAAATGGATATAAGACGGGAGGAGACAGGAGTTTGCTGTTTTGCTTCCCTTCCCTTTTGGCGGAGGACTCAGAAGCATTCAGGCTGAAGATTTGTGAAGACAGGATCTACCCCTTTTGGCCTGAGAATTGAATGGTGAGAAGTTTCTCTAGTGGCTTGTTTCTCTACTTCTCTGATCTTTAAACATTTATCCCCATATCTGGCTCTGGATTTTTATTATAATATCCATTAGAATGCATGCAATACTGAGACTTCACTAAATGTCTAACTAAAGAAAGCAGTCTCTATACACAGACCATGGCCAATGTTATAGGAAAGTCTCCATCATTAATGTTCCTAGAGTCTACCATTAGTCAGTGCCAAGCCCTGTGAAACCACACTGAAAGCCATTGGTGGCCCAGGGGTCTGAGTGAAAAGGGAAAACACAGAATGAACCAATCTCCAGCAGCAAGAATCACAGATTTATTGTGAGAAGACAAAGTTCTCTGGCTAGCTTCACACTTTGGCCCCATGTGCTTTCTCTAAAAAATACTTGCTATGAAATTTTATGAACTGTTAAAAAAAAAAAGTGTAAGTAGGGTTCTTACCTACCTCACAAGATTGTCACGGAAATTAAAATTAGATAGTTGTAAAATTGCTTCAAAATCTCCTAGGAAAGACTGAAGAAAAGCTTTGTGGATAAATGTGTCATTGTAACCTTAAAATAATTCTCATGATTCCATCTCAGCCATTAAAAGTTTGCAGTTCTGCTGGCCAAGGAGCTACTTCCCTGGTCTCTAAATAGCTCTTCAAAATCATCCTATCCATAGCCCAAAGAATTAAATATACTACTGAGAACAAAGGAGGTGAGTCACACCATCTCTCCAGGCCCTTCCCAGATTCATCAGTAGAGCATCTTTTTTTTGTGGAATATTATTTTAAGCTGTGCAACTGTGCCTGTTTATAACACTTGATGGTCTAATAAAGAACTCAATGGCCAGTAGCAAGGCAGGAGAAGGGATAGGTGGGGCTGGCAGGCAGAGAAAATGTATAGGAGAAATCTGGGAGGAGGAAGAAGTAGCCAGAGAAGGAGGAGGACTCCAGGGGCAGCAACCCAGCTACACAGACAGCCACAGAGTAAGAGTGAAAGTAAGATATACAGAAATAAGAAAAGGTAAAAGCCCAGACGCAAAAGACAAACAGGATAATTTAAGAAAATCTGGCAACAAAATCAAGCCAAGCCAAGGCCAGGCATTTATAATTAAGAATAAGCCTCTGTGTGTGATTTATTTGGGAGCTGGGTGACAGGGCCTCCAAAACAACAGCAAAAATAATCAACAACAAGCATCTCCACAAGCCTTGCCTTGGCTGGGAGGGAATTAATCTCTCCAACACCTTCATTCCTATTCTCAAAATGCATATCCCTTTGTCTCCTGCAAATATAATAACTAGCAAATGCATTCCTCACCATTTGCATCCCCTTTTCACATCTGTATGTATCAGTATTTTCTACTCTGTCGCTTAAACCTTAGTTAATAGTGACGTGACCCATCTTTAGCTAAATTTGTGTTCATACATCTCCATGTTCCAAGTACCATCATCACCCTTGGCAACAAACGCTTCTAGCTCCAGCAGATCCTCCACATGTGTGGGTTTCCCAAGCATTTACGCCTTTTACCTTGAAGTCCTTCCTGCTCCCGATTTTACACAATTAAAAACAACCTCCAGCTGGAACCTACCACACATTTGCCACCAGGATCGTTATGAAATGAGATTGTCAACCCCAGCAGAGGACTGAATTGTTTCCATGTCACAGCAATCCACTCATTTTTAATAAACCAGGTTCATTAGGCTGCTAAATAAAAGGAAAAGAAAAATAACAAGAAACCAGAACATAAATCAGGTCCCCTAAACATTTCTGGAATTTCTGACCTCTGGCTAGGACAAAGACATTTCTGGCCTCTAAACAAGACAGAGCTGGTTGTCAAGGACAAGAAGCAGGTCTGCTCATTCTCCAGGTCTCTGCCTTAAACTGCCTGACAAGTTTCTTTGTATCACCACAGGAGCAAGCAAGCCCTCTGCTGCTGAACTGCATGTCCTGCCCCAAACAGAATCAACATTTCTCAAGTCACCTTTGGTTGTAAGATTCCAACCAAGAAGTTTGCTAGCATAGCACACTCCAGTGCCATAGAAGCGAACAGTGCTGCCTGAGCACTCAAGGGGCTTTGGTTGGGGAGCTGTGCTTTGGTCTAGCATACCAGTGAGTGATGACAAATACAGATGAGACAAGAGGACATGACACTAAAGATCTTTAAAGCAAAGCCACATGTCACCAAATGCTGAGTTTATACTGTGATAGGTAGATTTTACTCTTTTAAATGGTTTTCATTGTTGTCTTAGTCTATTTACTGTGAAAAGACACCATGACCATAGCAACTCTTATAAAAGAAAGCTTTTCACTGGGGACTAGCTTATAGTTTCAGAGGCTGAGTCCATTATCATCAATGGCAGGAGCATGGCAGTAGGCATGGTTGTGGAGCAGTAACTGAGAGGCATGTCCTGATTGGGGTGGGGGGACTGGGCCTGACAAGGGTTTTTTAGGCGCAAAGCCCACCCCTAGTAACAAACTTCCTTCAACAAGGCCACACCTTTTAATCCTTCTAATCCTTTCAAAGAGTTTCACTCCCTGCTGACTAAGCATTCAAATATATGAGCCATGGGGTTTACGCAAATGTTTACTCAAAACATTCCACAATTGGCCTCTTTTCCCTTCTAGATTTAGGCAGAACTTCATTCTGTGAAATAGATTAAGCTTTTAATAGGGCAAGCAAGAAGATGTTGATTTTATGGGCTGAAAAGTATCAGAGGCAAAAGAACTTATTGGCCATTCAAGAGGACAACAGGAACGTAATTGATTGGTTAAAGTGGGTTTACTTTCCATTATCTGTTTCCTCTTAGGAGTTGTGGCTCCCCGAATTTCATTATCATATCAACTGACACAGGCTTGTCTGGAAAGATTGGCCTTTGCTTCGGTGACCCCAATTTCTTGGAAGGTCAGATAAACCCCTCAGGTTTATCTTTACTGCGGATGATTTCATTTTTAGTTTAGTCTGATCTATAGTACAGAAGTTTCAACAGAAACAATGAATTCCTATAATTTTTATTTAACACCATAAAAAAGCATCTCTATTGCTGGGTGGAGGTAGTGCATGTCTCTAATCCCAGCACTCATTGTAGGGGTGGGGGGTAGAGGCAGTGAACCCCTGTGTGAGTTGGAGGCCAGCCTAGTCTACAGAGTGAGTTCCAGAACAAAGAAAAACACTGTCTCTGTTATGCTCAGATAGAGGGGACCCCCAAAACAGCACCATGAAGACCAAATCCTGTATGTAAAAGCAAAGAGCCTTTATTCAAGCGTACGCTTGGTCTCTCTGTCCGCTGTAGTGGTTAGAGCAGAGAGCGCCAAGCCTGGGCAGGGTAGAGTTTTTATCATGGTAGAGGTTGGGGTGAGGGGATTTCCAGTGTTCAGGACTCTTATTGGCTGACATTTGTCTAAGGGTATCTTAGTGAGATCAAGAGGAAGTGCTGGGCTCAAGGACTATCTAATGATTGGACTGTTCTGAATATCAGGTATTTTTCCTTAGTTGCTGGCCCCTCCCTGGGTGATGTCTGCTTATGGGCATTTCCTGGAACTACCAGGTACTGCCAGTAAGAGACTCAGGCCTGCTGTCTTTCTGACTCTTATTAAGCCTGTATCTGCAGCTGGATAGCCAAGCTATTCTGAGCCCCACATATCAAAATAAATAAAATAAAATAAACAAAGCAGAAAATGTTTTTTACATTTTGTATGTGTATGGGTGTGTGGTGTGAGTATATGTATATTCACACATGTGTGTGCAGGTACACATGCTTATAGTGTTCAATGCCTTTCTAGATGGTTCTTAACATTATATTTTGAGGCAAAGTCTCTTGCTGAACTTGAACTCTCAATGCTGCCTAGTCTAGCCAGCCAGCTCACTCCAGGGATGGCTGGCTATGCCTGTGGAGCGAAGCAGAGGCAGCACCTTGTCTGCCTGCTGTGACATGGGTTCTGGGAACTGGATCTCTTGTCCTCACATTTGCAGGGCAAGCATTTTCCTCACTGGATCATCACCCCAAGCTCCAAGAAAAGCAGCTTATAAAAAAACAAAGTTTTTTTATAAGATGTATTTTATTTTTAATTACACACACACACACACACACACACACACACACACACACACAGAGTGTCAGATCCTCTGAAGCTGGAGTCACAGGCAGTTGTGAGCTTGTGAGCTTCCTGGGTGTCTGGCCCTCTGGAAGAGCAGTGTATGTTCCTAACTACGGAGCCATCACGCTGCAGTCCGGAGGCTTCTTCACTTCTTAGGGAATCTAAAATACTCTCATTTTCTTCCTCCCTCCCTCCTTCCCCTCTTCTCTCCTTCCATCATTTCTAAAATGTAAAGCTCTGAGGAATGTAGAATCAACTGTGTCCATTCCATGTTCACAGGGTCAGGGTCTGGTCACTCTTGATGTTCCTCAGACCCACACAGGCCTTGTCAGGTTTCTGTCTCTGCTCTTCTCCATTTCTTCTGTCTTGCCTGATTTCCGCCACATAAATCTGAATAACCTGATTATTGTGGAGGCATAGATTTATTGTTACAAAACCTTATTTCAGGAAAAGACCATTTAATGCCTGAGGGCAGGGATGAGGTCTAAGAATCCAGGAAGAATCTCAGGAATGCACCTCACAGCCAATAGATTCAAAACTTAGCTTCAGGCCCAAAGTTCAGCTAGTAGATTCAAGGCTTGAGTTCACCAGGAAAGTGTAGCCAATAATTACTGTACCCCATGCCCATTTACCCAATCCTGGAATGTCAAGATGTGCAGCACCCCGCTTACATATGCTTTTCTTTAAAAATCCTCTCACCTCTGGGCTTGTGGCCAAAACCAGCTGCTGAGCTGGAACACAGGGTTCCAACCTGGTTCATTGGAACCTGTCCAAAAGAATAAACTGACCCTCATGTGTTTACAACAAAATTCAGCTTTCTGATGGTCTTTGTGGATCCCTTGACACAGGTACAACATTAAAAGCTATAGCCAACATGCTTCTAGAACTTGCAGGCACCAGGAAACACTACAGAACCCCTTAGTGCATTTTTGTTTTTCAAGATAAGCTTTCTCTGTGTAGCCTTGGCTGTCTGGAACTTGTTTTGTTGACCAGGGTGACCTGCCTCTGCCTCCTGAGTGCCGCTGGGATTGAAGATATGCACCACCACCTCCTGCCTTACATTGTTATTATTAATATTTCATGTGTATGAATATTTTTCCTGCATGTATGTTTGTGCATCATGTAAGTGCCTGATGCCCATGGAGACCAGAAAGGGGTGTTAAATACCCCGTAACTGGAGTTGCAGATTGTGGTGAGCACTATGTGGGAGCTAGAAGTCTAACCTTGGGCCTCCAGACAAGCAACCAGTTCTCTCAATGGCTAAGCCATCTTTCTAGTCCCCACTTAGTACAAATTCTTAATCCAGATGGTGATACTCTATTTCCAGTTTGATACATTAAGTGGAGTTGAGAGCTTGACCTTTACTTTGCCACCAAGGTGCCAATTCCCTTAAATCTCAGTGGAACCCTTGGGCTAAATCCTATGCAAACACACAGAGACAAAATGGTTTGTGAGTTTCCTTGAGGCAAGAAAGAATTATGTGGTAGCCACAGCTTCTCCGATCCGGAGCTCAGGGCCATATCCAAGGAGCTTGGGTCACAGATGATCAGGGTCCCCACACCAGCCCTACACTGCTTACATCCTCACTCTTATTTATTGATGCAGATATTTGGAGGCTTTCTCTTCCTTGTAGCTGAACTGATTCCTGGTGTTCTTGTTCTCACAGAAGGGCCAGGGCCCAGAGGAAACCACAGAGATGAATCTCTGAAGGTTTCCAGAAAGGGGCCTGGACAGAGCCCCAGGGAACTCAGATACATGATGGCTAGATGAGCTGGGTCTGAATGAAAGGAAATACTAAGGCCCATGGGAAAACTGAGAGTGGGCAGATACTGTCCAATGTAGGCAGAGATAAGTAATTCAAGGTCAAGGGCTGTGAGAAATGGGACAGAGAGAGATGGCCAGGTCTCAGGTGCCTGAGTTGATGAAGTCAGTAGCTCTGCTAACAACTGACAATGCCTTGGTTATATTTTTAAGGGATCTGGTTAACTGTTTCCTTTGGCTGCTTAGGGCTGTGATTTATAGACAGCAAAGTCACTTAGGATAATAAAACCCCCAGGCCTGGTGGCAAACTGCTGAGATTTTTCAAGAAGAACGACATCATTTAAACATCTCAATCAGCTTTTCTCCAGTGAGTGATATCCTGAGGAAACAGGCTTCAAATTTGCCTCCATCCTTCACATGTTCAAGAAGAAAGACGAGAGAAATTGAGGGGAAAAAAAAATACTCGAAGGGCTACATTCATTTCAAGTATTTGGTGTTAGGAGGGTCTTGTAGCAGGTCTGTAAAATCTAAAACCCCCAGCAGGCAGGGACCCACCATTGACTTCTTTTTCATTTGTAAAAGCTCTTCATTGACTGAGAATACTTGGGTTTAATATAAACTGGTATTTGGGGCCAGCCTGGGCTATTTGGGGCCAGCCTGGGCTGTGCGGCAGACCCAGTTTCAAAAAAGAAAAAGAAAGGTTGTGTGTGATGCTGCACCTCTATAATCCCCACACTCAGGAGGCAGAGGCAGGCGGATCTCTGTGAGATCGAGGCCAGCTTGGTCTACACGGAGAGCTCCAGGACATCCAAAGCTACATAGTGAGACTCTGGCTCAAAAAAAAAAATTAAATTAAATTAAAAGGAGGAGGAGGTAGAGGAAAAAGAGAGGAGGGGAGAGGAGAGGAGAGGCAAAGAGAAAAGGGAGAGAGAGCCCATTTGAATAAATTATCTATCCTGTAATAGGAATATATGTCGCTTTAAAAATAGCCTATCTTCTATACATTACACCCAGCTGGGCTATGGCCTTTCTGTCCAACATCTTTTCTTTCCAAGTGAATAAAATGCTAAACTCTGAACATAACCTTTGTCTGTAGTAGCGCCAGGCTGACAATGACAGCATCTCAAAGTAGCCCGTCCTCCTGGGTCACAGCGCAGCAGGCGCACACTCAAAGGCTCCGCTGCGCCTGAAAGCAAGGTTTTCAGGCAGAAACTAGTTGTCCCCTCTGTTTGCAGAGCACCAAAAACCCTAACCGATGTTCTGAAATTGGAAACAAGGAAATAAAATAGATGGGTTCATTTTCAGGCAGTAGCACTCTCCAATAAAAACATTCTACTTACATAGAAAAAAAAAAAAAGGCCAGTTATTTCATGTGCCAACTTGCTGGGTTAAGGAGTGCCCAAATAGCTGACCATGTGTTATCTGTGGACATGAATGTGGATACAGGGATGTCTCCAGGAGAGCCAGCATCAGGAACTCCCTGCTTCTACCATGGGATGGAGGTTCTGGGAGTTGAACTGGGTTGTCCAGTTTGCACAGCAAGTGATTTTATACGACGCCATCTTGCTGACCCGGGATAAAAAGCTGACAAGCTGACTCAGAGGGCTGACTTCAGACTGAGTTCGCTGCCCTTTCAAATGTGGCCTGAGCGCCCTCCTCAGCCCCCCCCCCCAACATAGGCTTGGACGGATGAAAGGTGAGGAAGAATGAGTCTGTTCTCTGAACTGGGCTATTTATCTTCTCCTGCCCCAGACACCAGCACTCCTGACCTTCACATCAGGCTGGAGCTGCTCCATTCTCAAACTCCATGTTTGGACCTAGAGTTGTACCATTAGTTTTCCTAGGCTTCCATCTTGCAGACTTCTGCTCAGCCTCCACAGTCACGTGATCTACCTGACTCCCTGTGATAAATCTCTACATAGCTATGTGTTGGCTTTATTTCTCTGAAGAATGCTAATATAGAGGCCAAAAGAAAAGTGAAGTCTAGTTTTTTAGTGCTGTGTGGGAGTCGGCCTGAATCCCTTGCGTTTGGCAGGTACTCAAAGGCAAGCAGAGAAGTTAGAAATCTTCAGAGTACAAAGGAAGAAAGCGTTCAGTGATGCCCTGCTTGGACACCTTCTGCATGCAGGACACCACTGTCACTGGGTAGGGGTGCATACTTTGATTGCTCTGGTGGATCCAGAATAAGAGAGTCGAAATTAGGGAAGATGTTAATTATTAATCATGTCCTGAGCATTTTGTGTTTTCTGCTACAGAAGTGAGTGTTCGAGTTTCTGGACTGTCTCTGGTCAGTTCAACACAGAGCAGGCTGGCGTGCTGTGCTGTGCCTTGTGCATAAGCGAATGGTTTCCTGGATTGAAGGCTGCAGGTTGTGGCTCAGACTCTGTTGTCTTATAACGGTTGTCCGTGTGCATGGTCTATTCTCCTGTCTTTCAGACAAGCAGCTGTCTCTTAGCAGCTAACCTCTAGCCATTGAGGAAATTTTCAGCATATCTAGAGAACCATTTTGGGGAGACAGTTAATTCTTGTAGGCTTCCTTATCCAGAGTGCCTGGGAATGTACCTGCTTATACCAGCCCACTCTCCTAGCTCTGTACCAAGACAGCAATGGAAAAGGGAAGCAATGGTCATAGCAGCAGAAAGCCCTAAGAGAAAAGGAACAAGATGGCACCGTGGTTCTCAGCCAAGGACAGCTCTAGACACATACCAATGTTGCAGCACCATCCCACTCCCTTGTCTTAAAGATTCTGCTGTAACAAAGCAAGTGTGAGCATTTGGGAGGGGTCCCCAAACTTCCCATGTGATTTTTAAGATGCAGCCCAGATTGGCAGCTCATGACCAACATGAATAATAACCTCTAAGAGACACCACAGAAGCATTGAGCAATTAGTGACAATAAAATCAGGGCAGGTAGCCAGGAAGCCTCTGATCTTTTAGCCCTACAATGCTGAGCTTTAGAAATATAAAATGAGTGTGAGGCTAAACCAGAATAGCAAATAGGTAGAGGTCATGGTGTGTGAGACCTGAGACACGCTGTATGATGCAAAAGAGAACGTCACAGCAGCCACACAAGCACAGGAAGCAAATGATATGCTTAGAGCACACTCAAGCCAGATAGGTCCCAGCACCCAGAGGGGGATGGAATCTCAGTTCCCACCCTACCAAGAAGCTATTTACAGTTGGCACCTGCTGGCAGAGAGAAAACCAGTCTTCTCCAGTGGAGTGCCCTTGAGCTTTCTCCACCCACACTCTGAGGCAGGTAGAGGCCAACACAAAACCAACTCCCCAGATTTTGTTTCAGTATTTTTGTCTTGTTGGGTTTTTTTTTTGGGGGGGGAAGGTTGTTTCGTTTTTCATTTTTGGGTTTTATAAGTTTATTTTATTTTATTGAGAGAGGAAAAAAAACAAAGTTTGTGTGAGTAGAGAAATAAGGGAGACGGTACAGTTGAGGGAGGTGAAAAATGTAATCAAATATATTGTATGAAAAGTATTTTAATGACCCTGTGAAGGACAAGATATCACCATGCTGAGCTCCAGCCTTTGTTTTTTTAATCACTAAAAATATTATCTTTTTATGTTAAAATGCCCATTTATCATGTCATATTTCCATGTGATGCATATGGTTTTTAATGTAAGCTTGAGCATCTTGCCTACTTTAAATAGAATTCAGAATAATTAAATTTTGACAAGAGAAATGCTAAATTACACAACACACACACACACACACACACACACAAACCCCTCACACATACAACACACTTAGTTTTCTACTTTTTCTTGTCATTTCTAAATTTCCAGTCTGGTTTATTTGAGCTTGATACAACACCACCCCCTGGTGGAAATGAATAGGAATGAACCTGCTTTATTTAACAAGAATCAGCACAGCACTCTTTAGAAACAAAATTACAGGCAAAACCTCAACAGAAAAGTGAAAATGAGCTATGCTGGGAATCTTTGCATTTAAAAAATATTTTTAAAGATTTATTTACTGTACTTGTGTATATGTGTGTCTGATTGAATAGGAATATCCCCCATAGACTCATATTTGAATGCTTGGTCATCAGGGAGTGGTACTACCTGGGAGGGGCTGAGAAGTGTGGCCTTGTTAAAGGAAGTGTGGGGTAAGCCTTGGGGTTTCCAGGGCCCAGGCCAGGCCCAGTGGCTCTCTCTTCCTGCTGTCTACAGATCCAGATGTAGGATTCTCTGCTTCCTCACCAGCACCATGTCTGCCTGCACACTGCCGTGTTTCCCTCCATGAGCTAATGGACTAAACCTCTGAAACTGTAAACAATTCCCAATTAAAGCTCTTCTGTATGAAAGTTGCCATTGTCATTGTGTCTCTTCACACCAACAGAACACGAGTGTGTGTGTGTGTGTGTGTGTGTGTGTGTGTGTGTGTGTGTGTGCTTGTGTGCCTAAAAAAGCCAGAAGAGGGTGTTGGACTCCCCTGAAGCTGTAGTTATAGGAGGTTGTGAGCATCTTCAGTGCTGGGCTTTCTGTCTGGCCTTGTTCCTGTATTTATGACCAATCTCACACCTCCCCTTCAAGATAGACTTTATTATTCAGAAACAAAAGGCACCTTCCTCCAAAATTAAATGGCATCCCTGTCTCAAGATTGCTTATCTCAGTGAACAAATACATCTCTGAAGCCAAAAGCACTTCCAAGGGTCCACAATGCACAGGGATAGGCTAAAGGCTCTGAATAGATCTAAACTGGGGAATCACCCTAAATTGCTCAACTCAGCAATTCACTCAGCAATTCTCACTTATCTTATCACAAGACATTCCTTTCCTCTCCAATAATTTTTAAAGCACGGATACTTTGTATTGCATGTCACTTAAAATGACTGTTCTGTCTCCATTAGCAAATTTGCTTTTTGGCTGCATAGATTACTCAATCTTCAACAATCCTCATTTAACATAAAGTCATCTGGCTCTTGATCATTTGTGGTAATGAAATGTGCAGCCTAGGTGACAGGGATAAAGCTTCATTGTCAGCTTGACAAGATGGGGGATTGCTTAGGCGAGTACTAAAACATCCCTCTGGGTGGGTAAAAACAGATGACCTATTGATGAATTCAAGAATTAAATGAAATACTAGGAGGGAGAAGTATAGGAAGTGAGGGCTGCTTGGAGGGGGTAGAGGACTGGGGTGGGGGGTACAGGCTGTATCTGGCCCCGATCCTTCCTGCCACCTCTCCACCCTGCTTTCTTGAAGGCATGAGTGGAATATCTCTGCTTTAAAGGACCCTCCCTTGGCATGACGGACTGAAACAAGGAGCAAACTAATTTTTTAGGTTGTTTCTGCTAGGTGGTCCCAGAAACAACCAAGCATCCATGGTGGCAGTCACTTAGCTGCTCCTAAATGGGTATCACTTCCATAGGCAACTCACCTCCATCTGCTAGCGGTACCAGCTGAGGTGAGGAAGCTGCCACTGCACTAGCAATAACCGTGCTTTCCCTTCAGTTAAGTACGGGAGGTCTGCACCGTGTGATCTTATCTAGAGGAACAATGACACTTCCTTGGTTGGTTCTATGATCTAAGAAGTTCTCAAGGGATCCAAGTGTTCCCAAGAGGACACATTGTCTCCTCTGAAAGGTTTATGAGCTAAAGATATATAAATCCCCATCACTTACATCATTCATATAAATTAGCACTAGATCCTCCCTGAATGCTACCCTATATAACAAGTATGTTTTAATAACACATATTTTAACAAAAATGGAGCTTTGTGCCCCACATCATTAGTGGACAGCTTTCTAGGCCTACTGATATGTGTTGCATAACTTCTAATTTTGAAAACAAAGAAGGTCAGATACAACTTTGAAGCACTGAAAACATTATGAGGACCCATCATGGACTTGAAGCTGTGCTTTGATCAATATTGCCTGGGGTGATTTGCTACCCTTTGGTGTCGGCTACAATTTTGACACAGTAGCTGGAGTCCTGAGGGTGAGGATCCACTCCATCACCAGCCTGGTGGCTTCCAGAGCACAACCCCAGTGCACTGATACCCCCCCACTCCCGTGGCCGTAATTGTGGACCACGGGCAGCTTCTGTCCCCCTCGGACCAGGGTCTCCTTCTGCAGATGCACGCCTGGCCGGCTGGGCCTCAGACCTACTTTCTCTTTTATGTTGCAGGCTCTGTGGAGAGAGGGCTCAAGGGCACAGCATCGAGAAAAGATCTCTCTGCTAAGTTCCGAATCTGGAGCTAGATTCCAATCTCCTTTGTGTCTGGTTCCTCCCAGGGTTACATAGGATATACCAGGATAAACATACGTCAGGCCGTTCCCATCTCGGATAAAATGCTTCACCCAGGGAGCCTGGGCCTGGAGCACTTGGCCCCTTACAGGGTAAATCATGGAGTCTCCCACAAGTTGTTGGCTTCCCAGGCCTGAGCAATTGACCACGATGTCGAAGGATGGCTGTACCTCCCACAGGTCTTCTATTCTCCTGGTGAGAAGCAGACCTCCACCTTCTTTTACCCTGGAAAAGAGACCAGGGTGAGACTCAGCCACCTCTCACTTCCCAGAAATGAAGGACAGGACCTCAGAAACAACTTCCAGGGCTCATGGCATCGGCATCACAAGCTAGCTCCATCTTTATCCAGTGGGGACTCCTATGGTTAATCCTAAAGGAAAACCTATTTTAGAAATTCAAACATTTCACAGAGTTTTTATATCTAGACTTGAAATAAGTGCCAAATTGATCGGTGCTTTAAACACCCAAGCATTTCTTGTTCAGATACCATTGCCTCCATATCATGTCACACCTTGTTAATTCAAGCTTGTGCCTTTGTGTTAGTCGGTTCCCTCTGGTAGATCATCTCACACACACACACACACACACACACACACACACACACACACATACACACACACACAAAATATACAGATGATGGGAGGAATTAATGATAGATCATTTTTGCACCAAATACTTTAGTAATGAGAAGGAATGCCTTAGCAAGCCTTGTAATCATTGTTGAATTGTAGGATAATATACACAGCATAAAACTTTAGCAGGTTACCCATTTTAAGTGAATAGCTCAGTGGCATACTGTAAGTGGCACTGTGTAAGTAGGAATAGGTTGGCTCACATTGTTGAACAACCATTACCACACCCATCCAGGAAACTCTTTCCATCTTGAATGAGGAAATTCTGTAGCCATTAAAACAACAACAACAATAATAATCTTGTCATCTTAATTCCTTGTAATCTTATAATCTTATTCCTAGGTTCCTTCTACAGGGGATTTAATATAAGAGATTCTTGGCAGTTCTGTACAACAGATGCAGGTTTGTGATCTAGAAGCAATTGGCAGAGAGGAACAAAAATATCTTGAGACACAGTGCCCTTCCTGGGTGTGTGCGCGCGCGCGCGTGTGTGTGTGTGTGTGTGTGTGTGTGTGTGTGTGTGTGTGTGTGTA
>PVIH01029031.1:0-14311 GCA_004025045.1 Sigmodon hispidus | reverse complement strand
TTGGGCATGCTTTGCTTTTTTCTTGTTTGTTTGTTTGTTTAGAGACCACTAATGAGTGAGTACATCCCCTGCTTATCTTTCTGAGTTTGTGATACCTCGCTCAGGAGGATATTCTCCAAGTCCATCCATTTGCCTGCAAATTTTAGGATATCATTTTTTCTTACTGCTGAGTAGTACTCCATTGTGTAGATGTACCACAGTTTGTTAATCCATTCTTCAGTTGAGGGACATCTAGGTTGTTTCCAGATTCTTGCTATTACAAATAATGCTGCTATGAACATAGTTGAGCTAATGCCTTTGGAGTGTGCCTGTGCATCTTTAGGGTATACACCCAGAAGTGGTATTGCTGGGTCCTTGGGGAGATTGATTCTCAATTTTCTGAGGAATCACCATACTGTGTTCCAAAGTGAAAATGCCCACTTTAAATGTTCAGTTTACACTTAGTCTGTCTAAGAGTGCTTCTTGTATTAAGTGTAAGAGGAGAAGATATATAAATGTGTTAGGGTTAATGCTGGAAATCCAAGGAATATACCCTTGTAATTTTGTACTAACTACGGCATCATCTTATATTTGCACTTGTTTCTTTTCTGCTGAGTCTTTTCCCATATATTTGCTCACTAGTTTATTCTCTTTTGTGACTTGAGAATTTCTTTTTCTGTTTTTATATTTTCAAAGTTGTTCCCTATGTCTTTTCTTCTGTCCATGGTAACACTGTTCTCCATTATTGAGTAATTTCTTTTATCCAGATGTTGTGGTGGGGCCCAGTCTGTTATTTTCACAATAGTCATGTAAGCTAACTGGTATTACTTTCATTGTACATTGAGGCTCAGAGATGTTTGTGGCCTTCCCAGGTGTGGTAAAGAGCAGAGTCAACTTTCAGATCCCACTGTGTCTTACTTAAACTGCTAAAACTTTGCATATTATAGCTGTTTAATGAAGATACCAACCATCTGCCCTTCACATGTGCTGCAAATGCTTTTCATTCATCCACAATTTTTTTTTATTGTACATTGATTGCTTCAGTTGGTGGCCAGGATCAACTTCAAGGTGACTTTTAAGCTGCACAGTGAACTGGGACAAGGGCTTATTTTTGCAAAGATCATGGGAACATTGCTTTTCAGGTAGAAACAAGACTCAGTAGGCCTTGAGTAGGGTCATCTTGTCTTGTATTAACAGATAAAACTATAGTCAGATTTTCTTTTGGGCCATGAGCTCACAAATAAAGTCATGGAGACTTATTTTTAATTATAAAAGTGCAGTCTTAGCTTAGGCTTGTTCCTAACTAGTTTTTACAACTTAAATTAACCCATATTTTTAAATTTACTTTCTCCATATGCCTCCTTACCTCATTTCTGGACTACCCATTCTGCTTCCTCTAATGTCTGACTGGTGGCTCTGCCTTTCTTCTTTCCAGAGTTTTCTTTCTGCCTACAAGTCCTGCCTATACTCTCCTGCCTAGCTATTGACTGTTTAGCTTTTTATTACACCAATCAGAGCAACGCATCTTCACACAGTGTACAAATATCTCACAACATTTCCCCCTTTTAGTCTAAGAAAAAGTTTTAACTCTAACATAGTAAAATAAGAACAATTATCAGTTAAGAATTACATTCACAATGTCCAGTTCATTCATATTTGTCATATACTTGGAGGAAATATTCTATTATCTATTCTATTTTGGTGAGGCCAAAGTTTTACATATAGACCATTTTTTTTTTTTAATCACAACTTGTTGTTAGGGGATGGTGACAGTATCTTTAGGGGACCCTGAGAAAATTGGGATAATGGTCACATCTTGAGAGAGCTAGTTGTATCATTTGTTGTTTAGTTTCTGTGTAATGAGAAAGCACAGGGCTTATTTGAAGTCCTAGAGAGTAGTCTGTGGGACTGGGCCCTGTCAGCTGGCTCCTTGAAGTTGTTCTGGATGCAGATTTTTACAGAAACTGTACCAGTCATTCTGAGAGGCTGGATCACCCGAGCTACTTGTCTTCATTACTGTCTGGTCTTTTTGTTTTGAAAACACATAGACTTATAAATGTAACGTACGTATCTGCATTAACACAAGTACAGAATGTAAGGTGTGCAGAAGTCAGTTAAAGATGACTTTTTGTTCTATATTTGAGTATGTAAAAGACATCTGTTAACTTTATAAGTTTGTATGGACTGTATAACCAGACTTTTACCTATGCCATATGAAAGGATGGCATGTAATAATAAGTTGTGAGGACTCCGTAGCCAATAAAATTTGTCATGTCTCATCCAGTTTCAAAAGCTGTTCCTACGTAGAGGAGTTAGCTTATATGTGACCTGTCTTGTAGTTTTCTTGTTTTTTCCTTCATATCTATTGCCAAGATTTTCAGTCTTCCCCAATCAAATCTGATCTTTATTAATTTTGAAAAAATCCATACTTTTTCCCCCATGGTTACAAAACCAAAATCTCCCTCTCAGTGCAACATATTCTAACTTCTTTTCTGAAATTATGACATTCTTAAAGTTTATAGGTTGGTTTAACTTAGTGTTTTTATAATACAATGTCTCTTAGCAGCTATTTTTTTTATTAGCATTTAAAAAATTAAAAATCAACAAAACAACATACAGGATTCAGACACCCTGTGTATTACTCATCTTTACATGGCTTTTTTTTTTTTTATAGAAAATACTACTTTACTCTAAAAGATTTTATTATTTTTAAAACTATTTTTTTATGAGTGTCTATATCCAATTTCTTTTCTTTCTTCAGCATCTAAGCACATTGTAAAACATAGTATATCTGTTCAGAGGTTTTCTTGGTATTGAACTGACTTTTTGTACATCTGCAACCTTCTGTGTGTGGCCTTGTGAGCTAAATCTTAAACTGCTAGGCTACAGTGTGGCTCTGCTTAGCACTTGGCGCACTGGTATTTGTGTCTCCTCCCGCCTCCCAAGAGTTCTATGCTGTCTCATGCTAGTGGATACTGGTCCCAGAGCTGAATTATACCTGCCCCAGCTCTGGGAATTTGTTGTCTGCCTAAGGCATGAGTTTGTACCCAGTGCCAGTTGTTCCAGTGCCCAGCTTAAAGAGCCTTGCCTTTGTATGTGGAGCCTACCTGAGAGACCACAGTTACCAGGAAGCTGCTTGTTCAGAATTAAAAACAAAATGTTTTTTCAGACTTTATGTGGATATATGTGGCTGGACATTGGGTGCCATATGTAGTCAGATTTTCTTTTGGGCCACCTTTGGGCCATCAGCTCTCAAATAGCCACATGGAGACCTTATTATGAAAGCTCAGCTCTAGGCTTATTCCTAACTAGTTCTTATAACTTAAATAACTCATATTTTTCAATCTGCATTCTTCCGTATGGGTTGTTACCCCATCTTTGTACTGCCTTCCTGCTTTCTCTACATCTGGCTGGTTGCTCCACTTTCTTCTCAGAGTTCTCTGTTCAGAAATCCCAGCTGTACTCTCCTGCTTAGCCATCAGCCATCTAGCTTTTTATTACGCCAATCTCAGCAACACATTTTTACATAATATACAAATACCCCCCACAACAGAAATCCTACCTGATTGAGATGCTTCAGACAGTGAGGTCAGTGAGGTATGCAGGTCTCATGATGATGAGGAGTAGATCAGGGCCTTTTATTTGTAGAAATCTTTTTTTTTTTTTTTTTTTTTTTTTTTTTTTTTTTTTTTTTTTTTTTTTTTTAGTATGGTAATATCATGAGTAAAGTCAAATTAGGAAGCATGGTGCTTATTTGAGCAATGGGAGGTGAGTTTCTTTGAAAGAAAAAAGGAATTCACATGAAAGAATAAATGAGGGATTAAAATTCAGGACAGAGTGTGGGGAGAAAATATATCACATGCCTGCAGTGTGCCTCAGACTATATGGGTGCATTGCACCTTGGTTCAAATCTTTTTGGGTTGTGGGAAGCCATCATTCATTTCTAAGAAGAGAGTGATTTGAGATGTGCTTGTGTTATTAGGAAAGTGGAAGGTATTGCTGGATGGTTAGTGAGCAGCTTAGAGATAAGCTCTGAGTACTGTCATTCCTCAGGTATAATTGAACTTGGAGGGTCAGTTGGTGGTAGTAATTTTGGAGATATTGATCCAATTTAGCTGTTTTACCAGTGGGTTCTGGGAAAGGGTGTTGAGGATGACATAATCATTTGTAGCAAGGAAGACTAAAGGGTGATGTGGTACTTCTCTTTTGGCTGGAATACGGTACCGGGAAAAACAGCAACTTAAAGAAGGAGGGATGTATCTTAGCTCACAGTTCAAGAGTGTCGTCTATCATTTTGGAGAAGTCTTGGGGGCAGGAGCTTGATGAAGCTGGTCACGGGACATCTGCAGTCAGGCAGCAGAGTGTGATAAATGCTGGTGCTCAGTCCTTCCTTCTTTCTTTTTATGCAATCTAAATCCAGCCCATGCATTGGTGCTGCTGGTGGTAAGGATGGGCCTTCCCACCTCAATTAACCTCATCTAGATGATCCCTCACAGGTGTGTCTTGACGCTTACCTAGGCGAATCTAGATATTGTACGGTTGATGGTATGTGAGGTTGACAGTTGATACTTTGGTACTTACTATGATGGAGGGTGTGGTAGTTTGATGTAATTGGCCCCCACAATCTCACAAGGAGAGGCATTATAAGAAGTGTGGCTTTGTTGGAATGGGTATGGCCTTGTTGGAAGAAGTGTGTCATTGTGGAGGTGGGCTTTGAGGATACCACTCAGTGTTTCATTCGGCTTCCTGTTGCTTGTGAGATAGAGGACTTCCAGCTATTCCTCCAGTGTTACTTCTGTCTGTATATCACCATGCTCCCTGCCATGATGAAAATGGACTGAACCTTTGACGCTGTAAGTGAGCCCCCTCAATGAAATATTTTCCTTATAAGAGTTGAAATGGTCTAGTGTCTCTTCATAGAAATAGGAACCCTAACTAAGACAGAGGGTACTGTGTCAGGACCACTGATACAAGTAGGGAATTCTGGGGCAGATTCTTGTCTTCAGAGAAAGGGAGGGTCCAAGGAGACTTACGTTTTAATATGATTTGAAGTATTGTTGGATATAATACTGTGAGGCAGGATGTTTGAACGTTAGTCTGCCATTAAAATAACTTGATGGCAAAGTTGGTAATCCTTGAGGCCAGGTACCTGTTGATCTGTTAGATTTGATATTGCCCAAAATGTGACCTTGTGAGACAGGTTGTGATGGAGGTCATATTATCATTCACACTGTAAGGTGAAGAAGTTGAGACACAAAGACATTAACTTTTCATTTTTGGGCATTTAAATATAAGTGGTGAGGCTATGTGTCCTTTGCAAGGACATCCTAGCTCAGCCTGACTGCTGGGTATATTTCTACTGAGCTGTCTCCTAATGTTATTCATACACTATGTGGGCAAAGGGATTTCTTTTTACTGTTTATTAATTGTAAAACTCAAGGACTAATATAAGATATGAACCTGAGACAGTTAGCATGGCTGAGGTGCACCTGCCATTCCACCTTCTTGCATCCTACTGGGGACCACTCAGTCTCTAGTTCTGGGTCCTCCAAGGCCCTCCAATAACTCCATGATCCACTGAATGTGAGCTCTACTCCTGGAACCAAACACCCTATTTAGTTGGATAATGGACCATGACAATACCAACATTTGTAGAATGTATGGGTTCTAGAGGTTTTTAAGGGCCCAGAGACCAGCCTGGCCTCAGCCAGTAGAAACTGGTGATAACTAGTGCCTTAAGACATATACTTCTAAGCACTTCTGCTTAAGCCAACCTGGGGTCTGCCCAGGGCCTTGAAGATGGTGGAGCTCAGATACAACATTCCTAGACCAGCAGCTACCAGCAAATCCCTATTTTCTGTCTCGAGGGAGGGTCTGGGAAAAAGGGTCTCCCCTCCTTAATACAATTGGACTTGCTTGTTTCAACTTGTCCCCGGAGGCTATGTCATTGCTCCCCATGCCATCTTGCCCCGTACCCTAAGGGAAAATAGTAGAACCCTGATCTCAGAGGCAATCCCAGTTCCTGACCCAGAACCAGGGTCACCCCAATAAGAATTCCAGTAACGGGGCTGGAGAGATGGCTCAGCGGTTAAGATCACTGACTGCTCTTCCAGAGGACCGGGGTTCAATTCCCAGCACCCACATGGCAGCTCACAACTGTCTGTAGTTCCAGTTCCAGGCAAACACCAAGGAAAATAAATACATAAATAAAGTTTAAAAAAAAAAAAAAAAAAAAAAAAAAAAAAAAAAAAAAAAAAAAAAAAAAAAAAAAAAAAAAAAAAAAAAAAAAAAAAGAATTCCAGTAACATGTGGATGCTGTAACACAGGCTCCACACCTCTTGGCTCTTCTCAGCTCACATCTAGCCTTTGTTGAAGACACTGTTTCCTGTGTATCTCAGCAGGGAGTGACCCTTCTCTTTCACATCATTTTCTACCTTCAAGTTTCTTTCAGGAACTTAATTATTTTTCTCTTCATCTCATTTTGTAGATTTTGGCATTCCAGAGGCAGTATCACCCAGAAGTTAGGAGCTGTGGGTTTGTGCTTTTTGCCCTTCCCCTTCTTCTTCTCTTAAATAAAAGTTGTTATGATGCAGCCTAGGTGGGCCAACAAATCACTATGTAGATCTAGCCTTCCCAAGTGCTGGTGTTATAGGATGAGCCAGCATATGGCTGAATTTTATTCCTCCCTTGACGGCTTTGCATTGTGACATTGTTCTTGCTCATTAATCTTTGTATATTTTACCACCCTCATCTGTACTATTGGAACCTAGCGAGATGATGATGTGGTTATTTGGTGTCCAATCACTGGGGTACCAGAATAAGTCTCTGTAGGGAAGAGAAAGGGGAAGTAGATACTAACATGGAGTGGAAACTCTGGACATTGGCTGCTTGATAGGTATCATGTCACGGGAGTCTCACAATGGTATCGTTATTTTTGTTTTTATAAAGGAGGAACCCGAAGGTCAGCTGTTTAGGCCGCTTTTACTAAGTCACATAGAGAATAATTAATTTAGCAGACCTCAGGCCAGGCCTGTCTTAGGTTGATGTGTGTGCTGCCTGAATTACAGTGCGTCACATATATATTCTGGCCCCTCTTTGTTTGAAGGTTCCATAATTGTGCGCATGTGTGAGATCGTTAACTCATATATTTCACACATCTTTATTTCTTGATGCCAGACTGCTAGATGCTGTGGATATATATGACCATGGTGCTGTCCTGGAATTGAAGTCTGGTAGGGAGATGGGCAGAAAATAGCAAGCAAGGGTATATCAGATTTGTCATTTATAACTTGAAGTAGTACTGAGCATACTCCAAACCTAAACTTTGCAATCTTTGATGAAAACACCCACTAGTGAAAATAGAATTTGTGTGCTGACATGGGAACATAAATAACTTTTAAGTTATTTTCCATAAGGTGAGGCAATATTTTTAGTGTAAGAATATATTCTAGATTTGCTTTGTATGGTTTTTGTTGTTATATTTGGTTATTTTGAGATAGGAGTATCCTTACATAGCCTATGGTGGCTTTGAACTCACAATCCTCCAGCTTCAGTGTTGTGTGTGTGTGTTTTTTTTATTGAAGTTTTTACTAGAAAAAACTTGCTGAGTAGCAGTGTGATAAGGTGAATCAAGAGGGTTAGGGGTGGAGCTCGAAGGCAGAGCACTTGGCTGACTTACAGGGTTGGATCCCTAGCTCCAGGAAAAGAAAAGATCCTGTGTGTGTGGGTGGTGGTGGCATTTGCCATTAATACAAATGGTTAGCAAAGTTAACATAAAAATGATATTAGCTACTTAGGCATTTTTTATTCTCCCTACATTCTTAACTATGTAAATCCTATATATAAGCAAAATGTTACTTTATTACATGTATGAAGTAGGTATGTTATTACATGTATAAAGTGGGCATGTTATTGTCATTAGGAACAAAAGTTTATCTTAAGCTGTAATCTGATGTTTTGTACCACTCAAAATTTCATGAGCATAGTTAGCTCTTCTGGTTAATGTCACTGCCTTCTTGATGGAGTCTAGGGATTGCCTCAGTGACATTGGCTTGTGGGCAGATGTGGAGTATTTGGTTGATTGTTGATTGCTCTAGAAGACTGAGCAGGTGGCTCTGGCTTAGATAAGGATGCCAGAGAGCAAGGCAGTAAGCAGTTTCCCTATGTGCTTCCTGCCTCAGCCTGAGTTCTTGCCCTGACTTTCTGTAGCCAGAGTCTCTGGCCCAGCCTAGCCCTGACATCTGTACACTCCCATCCCCACAGCTGCTTAGTCCCAAATAGTCACACAAAGGCTTGTACTAATTACAAACTGTTTGGCCTATGGCTCAGGCTCATTACCAACTAGCACTTACAACTTAACTCAGCCATTTTTATTAGTCTATGTATTACCACATGGCTCTGTGGCTTTACCTTTGTTCTATTACATCTTGCTCTCACAGTGTCTCCTTGACTTTACTCTTCTCCTTTATCTCTGCTTGGATTTTCCACCTGCCTCTAAGCGGCCTTGCCACAGACCAAAACAGCCTCCTTATTAACAAATGGTAACAAAGTATATTCACAGTGTAGAGAAAGATATCTCACATCAATTTTTCTTAGTGGTGGACTACAGCCTGCAAGATTAAATAAACAGTTCCCTCCATAAACTGCTTTTGGTCCTGGTGCTTATCACAGCAACAGGAAAGCTAACTAGAACAGCAGGATAGAGAAAGATTTAAGGAATGATACAACTGTAGTCTGAAGGGGAATACTTTATGAATTAACTCTGGACATTTGGTGTGATTGTGTGTTCTTTGACATGGGTGATGTAATGATACTTTCTGAATGAATTCTTATTATCTTCAGAAACAAGCGTATAAATAGGCCATTGTTCTCAGTGCAGAGGGGAACAAGGTATTCTGATGATAGGGGACTGCCAAGGCCTGAAGTTTGGGCATGTAGCATCGTTGACGTCATCAGAGAGACAGCTGAGGTCAAGCAGGAATGTGCCAGGGGCCAGCCTTTGAGAGAACAGTGGGAGGCTTAACGATGGCAGAGGTCAGAGCTCACTGAGGAGTCTGACTGGCTTAAGAAAGAGCTAGTGACTGGCACTTTATGTCAGGGGCTTGAAACCAACAGTGGGGGCTGTTATGACCATGCTGCTCTTTAGGCGTCGATTGCCTCACATTAGGTGACTAAAAACCCTTGTAGGTTAGAGGGACAAAGGCCTGAATGGGGCAGGAATTGAAGGTGGATGAGGTGCTAGTCAGGGCAGGTTAGCTTACTGAGGGTCATGGGAAGCAAACTGAGAACCTGCCTGTGCTCTGAATACTGTTGGAGAGGAGTTGGCCTAAAGTTCCAGTAGTTATGGGTCTTGTCTAACATTTGGTTTGCTCAAAGCTCCAAAGTCATGCTTATTCTTAATTTGCAACATTAGGAATTCTATCACATAAAGCTTTACTGCTCCACTCAGAATAATGAAGGTGAAGGGTCATGAATGATGCTGGATCTGATATCAATAGCTGGCTTTCACTCTGCAATTAGGGATTGCCAAATATATTCTTTGAACATCGTTTTTCAGCATTGCCTTTGGTGGAACCTTCCAATGCACTGTTGGTTTTTGAGGCACTTTCGAAGACCCTCCCCTGTGTTGCGGCATTTGGTCCCTCCCAAAGTCTATTTGCAGAGACCAGAATTAGCCTGCAGAAACTTTAATTATGCAATAAGGAAGGACCGAGTCTGACCTGTCCAGGAAAGAGAATTTAGTCTTCTCCAAGCACCAATGATTTGGACACCAGTTTATCTTTAGCCTTCCTTGTGTTTCATGAGCTGTGGGTATTCGCTACTGTCTTTATGCCATTGGTTCACAATACTTGTCTAGGGTGCTCAGCACTCGCTGGTTCCCACTCCATCTTTTTCTACTGAAAGTTGTAGCTTTTTTGTACAGACACTTCACCATTTGGTTGTTTTCTTCTTTTGTTTGTTTGAGTTTTAAATGTATTGCTTAGTAGACATAGGGTTTACTTCATCCATTGCCTCTGGAGGCTTACTTCATTTGTATCTTTTACAGACCTCTCATAATTTGGTTAATTCCTGTAACAGATTCTGTTCCTTTGTTTGTATCTTGCTTTTTTGGCCATGTTATAATCAATTGTTAAGAAACTGGTTGTTATTATTATTATCTACATATTTTACAGTTTTTTTTTATACAATGTAACTTTACTTTTCACAGGGCAGACTCAGAAAATGAACCTCTTTCAATCGATAACAAGTGCCTTGGATAACTCATTGGCCAAAGATCCCACTGCAGGTAAACTTAATGAGTGTGCACAGCTTGGTTCCTTTCGGAATCAGAGACCTGAGCAAATCATTAACGAACAAGAATCTACTTGTTAACACACATTTATCCCAATCATCTCTGACACGTTCTCCTCTATGTCTTTGTTAATTTGTTCTTCCCAGCATGTATGGTCCCTTATTTTATGTTGATTTCTGACTGTTACCGTTTGTGTAGGAAAAAACAGGAAGTGCCACCTTGTTTAGATATTTGTCTATAGCATAAAGATTTGATTTGTATATGTTCATGGTTGTTTTTACATTGGACTTGTTAATAGTTTTGGAAATAATAATTTTAGTATTTCTGTTTTTTAAATCAGGCTTTAAGTTACCGAACAAAACAGTGAGATTTCCTGTGGCTGTTTCACCTGTAGGTGTCTGCTTGGTTTTCATTTTCTCCTTCCCCTCCTCTGCTCTCCTACTCTTAAGGAAGTCTCCATTCTGCGTCCATACCAAATTTCATCACTTTCTCCTTGTCTCTCTCCTCTCCCTTAAGATCTGTATCAATTCTCATAAACTTTCTGGTTACACACACACACACACACACACACACTTTCTGGTTACACACACACAAACAGAGAGAGAGAGAGAGGAGAGAGAGAGAGGCAGGCACGTGGATACACACATATACTTGTGCGCACACACTTAAATCTAGATTCAGTAAATGAGAGAAAGTAGGGATATTTGTCTTTCTGAGTCTAGTTTATTTTACTCAATGTGATGATTTATTTGCCCGCCAGTGTCATGATTTCATTTTTCTTTGAGGCTGAGTAAAGTTTGGTTTTGTACATGTATTACATTTCCTAAATAAGTTTATAGGTAACTTACATCTATTTATTTTTAGGTTTTATTTTATTTTTAGTTATGAGTGTGTGTCTGTGTGGGTATGTGCATTTGCAAGTGCCCATGGAGGCTGGAAGTGCTAGCCCTGTCAGATCTCCCTGGAGCTGGAGTACAAGCAGCTGTTAGCAGCCTTGTGTGGGTGCTGGGAATCAAACTTGGTTCTTATGCAAATTCGGTGGACACTCTTAACTGCTGAGCCATTTCTCTGTTCCAACAACTTAATCCTCATCTTGCTGTGTTGTTAATATTTGGTTAACTTTATATATACATGCATACTTACATATATGTGAGTGTGTGTATATATATATTTATACATTGCACATACACAGGATTATGTGCATCTATTTATACAAGCATGTATTAATCATACAAATATTTTATGTATATACATATATATGTATATACACCACAGTTGTATTATATAGGTATGAGAATGTATGTGTTATAATTTCAAATCTAAATATTTAAATTCCTTATTTTTCATGATTTAAAATTTAGGGATTGATCACTAAATATATTCAACATCACTTTTCAGTAATATTTGGTGAAGATGTTGCCTTTGGTGGAGTCTTCCGATGCACTGTTGGTTTACGAGACAAATATGGTAAGTTATTAGTGATATAAAGAGTATTCAGTAGAATATTAACTCAAAGATCTTAAAAATATGAAACATGTAACATTGCTATGCTATTGTTTGGTTGGGTTTCCTTTATTTTGATAACACCCTGCAGATTTCTCCAAATCTGTTCTAACTAGAATCTTCTAATGTAGTTTATATTACACATATCATAGAATGCAAAATACAAATACATTTCATGACATGAATTATTACATCATTCATTTATCCAAGAACCGTGGCTTCCTCTTGCCACCCACCATAGCCAAGCTTAGACCCATTGTCACTAACTCAAGATTCTGCCCATTTGTCAGTGGCAGTAAGAGTCTATATTTTTGTTGCTGTTGTTGTTGGTAGAAATTTAACTTGTATTGGGTCACATGATTGTGGGGAACATGGCCAGTCTGTAGGAAAACTCAGGCAGTATTGCTATGGTTCAATCTTGAACCCAAATTTAGTTTTGTTTGGGCAACCTCACATTTAAAACCTGGAAATGACCAGAGAAAGCCCATGCCGGGCTGCAAAGTGTCCTCTGCTTTACTTAGAGCTACTGACTTAAAAATTATTCACAGCTAATAGCTATCTCTGCAACAGTATCTAGACATGTGTTTGACTAAACTAACAGCATTGTAGCCTGGCCAAGTTGACATTAAAAGTTACCATCCTGTAGCCCCTTCCCTCTTTGCTTACAGCTGCTTTGTGTGTCTTGCATGACACATAATTCCTTTTGCATTGTCTTTTCACTCAGAGGTAGAACCATCAGAATGGGCTTCAATTCCCCAATGCTCACCCCTCTGACTAGCTAAGGAAGGTGCTGCCCTTCCTGTTCATGACTCCATTGTGATGCCTTCTATTTATTTCCTTCATTCTCAGAACAAGCAAAGCAGGTACATTTAGGCATAGAAGGAGTTGATATTCTTACACTGTTCTACCCTGGGGTGCTCAGGTCTGTTCAGGATGGGCAGTAAACACTTTTAAAACAATCATTGTGCGTGGAATTTTGCTTATGCTATGAAATATTTATTTAAGGATGTAAAGATGTGTTGCATATTTTTATGTTGCATTTGTTTAACTCTGTAAAGCTGTGTTAGTATTTTGCCTAAAACACTGATTGGTCTAATAAAGACCTGTATGGCCAATAGCTAGGCTGGAGAGGGATAGGTGGGTTTGTCAGGCAGAGAGAATAAATAAGAGGAGAAATCTAGGCTCCAGAGAAGGGGAGGAGTGAGAAAAGGAGAAGGGGCCAGCCATCCAGCAATACAACCAGCCATGAAATAAGAAGGAAAGAATGATATATAGAACAAAGAAAGGTAAAAAGCCCAGAGGCAAAATGTAGTTAAAGAGAAATGGGGTAATTGCAGGCTAGAAACAAGCCAAGCTAAGGCCAGGCATTCATAAGTAAGAATAAGTGCCTGTATATTTATTTGATAGCTGCATGGCAGGTCTCCAAAGAGTTAAAAAAAAAAAAAAAAAAAAAAAAAAAAAAAAAAAAAAAAAAAAAAAAAAAAAAAAAAAAAAAAAAAAAAAAAAAAAAAAGAAAAGGGATAACTACTGCTGTGTTTGTCTATTGCACCATTCCTGAGGTATGGTCGATGTGATGTTGAGAATGTTCAGTGTTTTTTTTTTTTTTTCTTCCAATGATAACAAGGTTCCAGTCCCCCTCTTCCTCCTGGATGTGTGTTCTGTGAACTGTTGAGAGACAGAAAGAGTTGTTCAGAAGGCTGTCTTCCATCCAATGGACTCCTAGAGACTTTTAGATTTTTAGAAAAAAATGAAAGGAAACTTTTATACACTTGATTTCAGGGAAAGGCATATTCATTGTAGACTATTTCAGGAAGCTAGGAAACATAAAGGAGAAAGTAAACTTTGCTCAGAGACAGTCACAGGGCACATCTGAATATTTGTACTTCTGGAACTTATTTGAGTAGGCTGGTATGTATGAATATTTAAAATACATAATTTTAATTTTTGTAACTTGATATTTTCTGTTTAGTGCAGTAGCATGGTCCTGATGGCAAGCCCTTCTTGTCTGACTCACTGTGATGTTTTTAAGCTGGAGAGTTTTCTGGCTCTTTCCACAAGGTCACATGTGTAATTCTTTAGCGCATCCTTTCTATCTGAGGTATTTCATCTATATTACCTGCTGTTGACAAACTAGCAACTTCTGACTTTCTCTAATCTACAGATCTTCTCTGAGCTTGAGAGCCACAGAATCACTGTTCTTCCCCAAATGTTCTTGTTAAAGTCATGATGATTTATCTTGAGTGTCAACTTGAGTGGATTGAGGTTCACCCAGGAAGCAAACTTGTGGGCACACCTGTGAGGGCATTTCCCTTCTCAGTTGACTGAGGCGGGAAGACACCTTCCATGTGGATGGTACCATTTCATGGGCTGGCGTCTCAGATGGAGTGAGGAGGAGAAAGCAGAACTAAGCAACTAAGCACCAGGATTCATTACTCTGCCTCTGGACTTTGTGACTAGCTGTCTCATGCTCCTGTCACCATGACATCTTGATGGACTGTGACTCCTCAAGCTGAGTCCAAACAAAGGGCTCTTTTTTTT
>PVIH01029030.1:0-14306 GCA_004025045.1 Sigmodon hispidus | reverse complement strand
TTTGTTTGTATTTTCTTCTATTTCTTTAAGGCTATTTTTCATATCTTCTTTGAGAGCTTCGATGATCATCAAAAAGGAATTTTTGGTGTTGCTTCCTTCTGTTTCCTCTTCATTGCTCAGTTCAGGTCTTGTATTTGTAGGATCGCCACTTTCTTCTGGAGTTACCTTGTTGTTCTTTATATTATTATGTAAGTTTTTGCACTGGCGTTTGCCCATGGCTTCAGTGGTTCACGATTAGGTGGCTCCTGGTCAGTTGTGGCACACGGGCTTGTGTGCCTCCTGTGACCTCTGAGGAAAAGGTCTGCTCAATCACTATTTCTGCACTGTGCAGGGGACTGAATTTCAAGTCTTCAGTCTTTCTCTGTTTGACCAATTTGAGGCAGGATGGCGGCCGTGCAAACTCCCTCAACAGCAGTTGGGGGGACCGTGACAGGCAGAGTTTATCTCTGCCTGCTCCAGAGTTCGCTGGGACATGCTCTGCAGACAGCACCTGGTCCCGGAACTGGCCTCACTAGTTCTTATAACTTATACCTGTTTCTCCTCATCTGCATTTTGCCTTAGGGCTTTTTAATCTTTTTAAATTCTGTTTGTCTTACATGTTTGGCTGGCTGGTGGCTGCCTGGCTGTCTGTCCCCAGGCACCTCTCTCTTTTTCTCTCTCTGAAGTCTAGATTTCTCCTTCTATCTATTCTTTTTACCTAACAGTCTTGCTTTTTTTTTCTATTGTCTAGGTATTGGCCATTCCATTGGCTTTTTATTAGACCAACCAGCTGCTTTAGGCAGGCAGGTGATCAGCAACACATCTTTATATAATTAAACAAATGCAGTATAAACAAATGTAACACATCTTTACATAGTTACAGTAATATTTCACAACACTGTGAACTCCTTAAATGATGCTGAATCCTCTTATTTCCCTCAGTTAAGCAGATCCCCCTGGGATATGTTGTTAGGAAATGGTTAGAAAGCTAGCATCCCCTGGAAGATTTCAGTTTTCTCTTTCTTTCAAGATTATTGATATTCTTTAAGTATCCTAACTTAAGCATGAGGAACTGTTTGCATAGAAAACAAGGGAAGGCTGATTAAAAGTTAATTAAGACCAGCTTTATTTTCAGAGTGAGACAATGGATGGATAGGTATACAAGTATATAAATGGTGTCACTAAAGATGGATAAAATTTGAATGTGTCACAGAGTTAATTTATAGTCATGACAAAGGCATGATACAGGGGCTCTAGAAACATCTGAAAGATCCAGACACCACCAACTTTAGGATATCAATGGTCTCAAGGATAGTTTAGTATTTCAGGTATTCAATATTAGTAGAATAGTAACAGTAATTATCATGTAATGCTGTGTGACACAGTGTCAACCATAGTCTTTCTAATTCATTTAACTACTATAACTGCCCAGTGACAGAGTCTGTTACTATTGTGTATTTTTTTTTCAAGAGTAGAAAAATTGTAGAACAGATGGTCCAAAACTCTTCCCGAGCTTATATGACCAGAAAAAGGAAGATCTGTAAGTTTTCTTTTGGTCATTTTTTTTTTATATTTTCCTAACATGTTTCTTATGCATATCTTTTTTTATGCACAATGATCAGCCCATTTGAATAACCGTGACAACAGTTATAATTACATATTTTACCTTAAAGTAGGTTTAATGATGTAGTGGTTAATCCTGATTGCTAATTTCATATGAGAAGTTCCTGTGGGATTAATGAAACACCCCTGTAGGTGTGCCTGTAAGGGAGTTTTCAGGGTAAGTCTGTGGGCTCTGACATGCTCAGTGGTTTACTACATTGCTGGATTCAAATTTCAAGCCCACTTTGGGCAGGTTGTGTTGCTATGGGAGGTAAAGCCTAGTTGGAGAAAGGCTGGTTTGGTGTGAATTTGAAGAACACCTCTTCTATTTCTTGGATACCTTTAGGTGAGCAAGCCTGGTTCCTCATATGCTTAACTGGAATATACCAGTCTTTTCTGACTCCCCATGGGAGGCCTTATCTTTTTGGAGGAGGTGGGGGTGAGTGGAGAGGAGACCGAGGGGAGCAAGAGGAAGTATGAGAAGGAGTTCTGTGTTGATATATAAAATAATTTTTAAATATAAAAAGAAAGAAAATCATACTGTAACATTCTTTTGGCCTACAATTTGATGTTCTTTCTGCTATACCTACCTGGACTGGATCAACAATTTCTCTATAAATATGAAAAGTAATTATCACTAGGCCTAGCAGCATAGACCAGGACAAGGAGCATAGGACTTGAGCTTCAAAAACTGGCTGGTGAAGGAAAGGGAGCAGAGCAGGTTGATTTAACACTGTGAAGCTGAGGCTTACTGGATGTTAAATCACCGGAGGCTCCAGCCATGGCCTAAATTGGCCGTGGGGAAGCAATCATCCCATCAGGGTGACAGGAAGGAATTCTTCTCCAAGCATTTAACTATGACCACTAAGAGAACCAAAGGAGGTCATTTATCACACTTAGCACCAAGAATTCATTGCTTTAATTCGGGAGTGGCTTTAGTTCAGGTGAGTGATTCTGTGGAACCAACCAGAGTCCTAAGCTTGAATCACTTGCCTTATTTCCTACTTCATTTAATTTCTCTAAGATTTACTTTATTTTTTTTTAAATTAAGAACTTGTCTTCCAGAGGGAAATGTATGACCCAGGAGACACATAATGTTGTGTCCTCCTGATTATTCAGAAAAGGGAAGGAAAAGCACCAAGGGTTATAAAGATTCTTCAGGGAGCATGGCTAGAGAGTGTGCTACTCCTTAACTATCATGTCTGCCATTCTAGGCTGATGCCTCGCTTCGCAAGGCCATATAATAAACTGCCAATTTATTATTCCAAAAATAATAAGAATTAGTTTGTCAAAATAACATGGGTTTTCAATTTAAAATGTTCAAAGAATGCAAAAAAAAATTATAGTGACAAAAATTTTTCATTTGAACTTGATCCTCGGGCTTTTGAGAAAAACTCCTCAAGTAAGATCTGATGTTCTATGCTGTGTTTGATTAATTATATATATTATTTAGGCATTCATTACATACAGGGTTGCTCATCATTTTACTACATTGTTCCTTACTCTTTCACTTACTGTTTCTTGAAGGCTGTTGCTTATCAGTATACACTGATGTACTATATGTATATAGCATATACTATATGTACATATATAAGTACATATAGTCTTTTAAAGTAGCTTTCAATTTAAAAGTTTCACAAGATGAATTCTTGTTCATCTTCCCAGTGCTTGCCATGTGGTCAAATCCCAAAAGATAAGTTTAACATAGATCACAAAAAGCATCCCAGAGAAGCCTGCTATTTCAAAGACAAGAATTTAGGGGCCCTCTCTCCCATGTGAGCTTCCTGGGTGAGCATTCTTTAATGAAGTTACTGTCAAATCTTGACTCACAGATGACCTTCCCAGTGCAGCTCAAGGAACTGGCTGAGGGGTCCTGAGAAAGACATCGACCTTGCCTGTCTGCTTGGCAGCTGGATGAGGTGCTGTGCTGCACTGCTACGCTGAGACTTCTCTAGTGGTTTTCCTGGCAGGCAAAGCTTCAGGCTGCTCAGCTGAACGTCCTTGTTCCATCGATTCAGGAGGAGCCAGAAGGCTATGCTTCCAAGCCAAGAGAAACACTACTTTAGCTTCAGTGCCTGAGCTTGGAAGGGGCTATCTGGCCTGTCTGAGCTCAGAGCAGGGTCACTTACATGCCACGCCGTACTCACTAGGCCAGTGGTTCCCAACCTTCTGAATGTTGTGATCCTTTCTTTAATACAGTTCATCTTGTTTTTGGTGACCTCCCCACCAGACAATTTTCGTTGGTACTTCGTAACTGTAATTTTGTTACTGTTAGGAATTGAATTGTAATGTAAATATCTGTTTTCCAATGGTCTTGGGTGACGCCTGTGAAAGGGTCAGAGGTTCACACGTGAACTGCCCCACTAGGCTTTTCTTTCCAGCTAACCACGGGAGGAAGATGAGGAGACACTAAGAATCTGGTTTATTCACTTAGTACACAGCCACTGCCTGGGTGAAATGTGGTTCACTCCAGTTCCACTCCAGTAAGAACTGTAAAGGCTTCTGTCCCTATCTGGGAAGGAAGTAGAAGAAAGCCAGGGTCCGAATCAGACATCTTAAATCTCAGCAGCCGTCTTGGTCTGTGCTTAGACAAATAATCTCCAGGCGACCCAAATCCCCAGTTCATTGTGAAAACAGACAGTGCGGGAGGAAAACAGAATTAAATTGTTTCTCTTTCATGGCAGCTGAAGTGTAAAAACCATTCTATTCCGACCTTGTGGTCAGAATATCCTGACACCTCATAAATTATCCTAAGGGCTTGAGGCAGGAAGGCTGAGGCTCTCTCTCACCACAGCCCCAGTTTCTCCCACGGCCGCACCCCTCCCTGTGTGCCTGAACCCCAGGATCCAGTCTTGGGGATGTGGGGAAATGAGGCTTCATCCCAGTCTGTGTTTCTGATTCAGGACAAGAGAGTTTTCCCTACTGTTACTGTGTGACCACTCTCCTGGGGGGGTTGGGAAGCAGGAAAAAGTGAGACCTGGTGGGACTTTTGAGATAGTGTTGTCTCAGAAAAAGGAGAAAGGGAAAGGATAGGTAGACGGGAAGAAAGGAAAAGTCACTGAACACTGAGAGCTAGGGAGAAGGAGCTGAGCAAAAAGGTGTTTATGGATGGCATGAATAAGGAGAGGAAATGGTCGGTTTGGATTCTGCATTCTCACCCACCTTCCCTGTCTCTGTCTTTATCTCTCTCTGTCTGTCTTGTATTGGTCTCTATCTTTATGTCTCTGTGTCTGTTTCTCTCTCTCTCTCTCTCTCTCTCTCTCTCTCTCTCTCTCTCTCACACACACACACACACACACACACACACACACACACACACACACACACTAATTTCCAGGAAGCAAAGGAGCTTCCCAAGCAGAGAACTCTTGGGTTGCTCTGCCCCGTGGTGTGTTTCCCTTTGCCCCTATATCCATCTGTGCCTTACACACACAGTAGGTGCTCTATAAATGTTTGCCTAGTGGCAAGATCCTTAAATTACCCCAGAGAGGAAAACAGATTTATTTGAGGGAAATTCCAAGTGTGTAAAACAAAGTCATTCAGGGCAAACAGCATTCCAGTTATCCCAAGTCTCGGAAATATTGAAAGGATCTGAGTACTTGTGGGTGTGTCTGGACATATTGTGTGTGGGAATGTGAGTGGGTGGTCTGAACTGGTGGGTAATAAGTGACAAGAGAGCCCTTGAAAATATAAAGGGCTCCATAACTACTGTAAAAATAAAACTGGGAACAGCATGCCCAGACCTCCAGCCATGCAGTGACCAAATCTGACCCTGAAGAGATGAATAATATGGTGGGGATGGATTCAAGAATTATTAGTCAATGTTTTTGGTCCCTGGGGGTCTCTCTCTCTCTCTCTCTCTCTCTCTCTCTCTCTCTCTCTCTCTCACACACACACACACACACACACAATATTATAAAGAATTACTGAGTGGGTTTTGGGCCAAGCAAATGATTACAGCAGGCTGTAGAATTGCAGAGCCCTTCCAAGCTCTTTCTAGATTCTTCTATATTAATACTTTTAGTTTTTTCTTTTAATGAAATGTGTCTTCTAGTTTCCCCTTTGAATATAGGATATGATTTCTGATTCTCCTCTGCTAACTTTACCATTTGGAAGAGTCTTCAACCTTAAAGAAACAGAGCAGAAGAGCCCAGGAAACATATACCTAAAACCCTGTTACTATGAGGCTAGTCATGGAATACTATTTTTTTTCAGTTGTCTCAGTACACAAATATACACTCTTGGAATGTATATTGTGCAATGATGGAGGAAAGCAAAAAAAAAAAAGATATATTTATGGGCTGCAGAGGGAAATCCTATACTACCCATACCATGGCTGTGGATATATGTATCTGCTGGCATAGTCTAGCAAGCTCTTTGATTCTGAATTTAATTCTTTTGTTAGAGAAGTAGATTGTGGTGCATACTTAAACCTTGCAGTTACTTTTTGTACTTGAGAGTACATTTTAGATAATAGAGATTGCATGCTGTGGGATTAAGTGTTAAGTATCATGAAGCTAGAATTTTCCCTGGGAGAGCATCAATCATGACTCAAACCCTGAATCTCTATTTCCTTTATCCATTCTTTTGAGGTTTATCTAACTGTTCTCCAACTAATCAGCCTAATTATTGATTCCATAAACTCTCTCTCATAATTGCTTTGCACATGTGTATGCATTTATGTTGATTTTATAAATTTTATTTCCTTCACATTAGACCTTAATCTCCTTGAAGATAGGAATAATTGTAACTGTTATTCTGCATCCTCCAAGTACCTGGTATTGCTTTATGACTCCAATGTGTAGTCAATAGTTTGTTCCCTTCTGAGGAGAAATGTGATTGATACAAGCTTAGACTGTGGTACTAATGTCTCTTTCAAGCTCTTTCCCACACAGTGAATGTTGAAGAAGTGTTCAGGTCCAGCCAAGGGATGAAACAATTAGGAACAAAAGTATGCTTCTAAAAGCATATAGAATTCTTCAAAGCCAAGAGTAAGTTACTTATGGATTTCCCATGACTTCTTGTAGGTAGCAAAGATGGCATTTAAATTATAGGCATACATTCCTGATTGCAAGTCACCACCCCTCTTTTAATCAAATATAAACTTCCTGCTTAGTTGCTAAGTGTTTCAGAAGTGTGTTCCTTTTGAAGTGCGCATTCCAGTTCTTCCTGAGGCATTTAGTTGGATTTTTCTGTCTCATCTCTATAGCCAGGGAGGTTCCCTGGGGGAAGCAACTCAATAAACTTGACCTATTTCTGAACAAGGTTCCATGTCTTCTGGTACCATTAAAGAAGCCTGATGACTCTGAGTTCCAAACTTTAGAAAATACAGAATTTCTTTAGCTTTTTATTTCATAATTCTCTGCAGAGGGGTTTACTGAATTTCAGTCTGATTCTTGTTTCATCTTTTCTTATTCCCCACTTCAGTATTTGACTAGGCAAGGGTGCAGCATCCCTGTGGCTCGCTCTTCCTCCATATCTTCACTTATCCCATCCTTTACCAGGTCCACATTCATTCTATTCAAGCAGGAATTTGAATAACAAAATGCCTTTCCAGTCAATGGACAAGGAGATGTTTTTGGAAAGATGTGATCCTCTGCTTATCATTCAGAATATAGTATCTTTCTCTGAAAGTCCCAAATGCAGTCTCCCATACATTAACCTGGCAGAAAATACTGATTTGTTTCATAAAGAATTCAGGGAGAAAGAAAATACCATCTACTGTACAAAATAGATGTGGAACAAAAAGTGGGCTTTCTGAGCAAACAGCATTGTTGAGAAGCCTTTATCCTGACACTTTCATGGCTCACTTTAGCGTGTGGACAGCTAAACTTGCAGGGCCCGGAGAACTAGGCAAGAGCCATGGCTGATGGCAAAGAATAAGATCAAGAGTGGCAGGAGAGCTGTTGACTCCTCTTTTAGCTCTAGAGATTGAAAGATAAAGTAGAGAAAATAAAGAGGGAGGGGTAGAGAGAAAGAGGGTGTACGCGGAGGAGAGAGGCAGGTGGGATAGAATCTCATAGCAGTAAAAAATCAAATATTTCTTCCTCACATTTGCTATTCCAGGGAGGAGCAATTTGAAATTGGGAAATTCCAGGGAGGAGACTATTTGAAATTGGGAAAGAGCCTGCCTTAAACCACGAGATTTAAGGTCAAGTCACAGTTAGGCCAACCAAATAATGCAGTGAGCTCAGATAGATGCTTCTCTGAGATGTCTTTTCCTGAACCATTAAGGTTGCTCTGGGTACCATTTATGTACTTGGCTCCCATGTGTGTAGATTTTAGAAAGAGCTGAAAGTCTGACTAGAAAACTTGACGGGTCACTGTGTTGGGTGGTAAAATGGTTCTGTAGCAAGTCCATTTCACCCAGTGCCTAATGACAGCCACAGCCAGACCTCAGAGGGGTCTCTACCATATTCAGTAGGATCATGGGCAAAGCAGTCAGCCAAGGGTCACTACAGAGTCCTGCCAAGCCAAATTAAATCCAACCCAAGGAGAAGTTACAATGACTATGCATACCAGCTGCCAAATGGGGAAGCAACACCGGTGTTGACTGAGATGGTTCCCTAAGTCAGAGGGAGGAGACATTGCTTCTGAGAATTCTGCCTCTTTCACAGACCTCAAGATCTCATAAGTCCTAATCCTCTTCCTACACTTCCTGTTCCTTCTGCTCCTGCTCCTCCTCTCCCTCCTCCTCCCTATGCAGGCAAAACACCTATATACACAAAAAATTAATACATAAATGAAACAAAAGAAAGTCCTAAAATAAAATTATAACCTTACACCTAAATATGATGTTATCTTGCCTATTCTTCTAAGTCTTTCAGTGAACCACAAAGTTACTGAATTCCATAAAGCCACCCATGACTACCTCTGTTGGCCTCTTTCTAACATTTCCTCCACCTTTGAAATTATTTTGGAATAGGTAGATAGGAGGCAGATTCTCAAAAGTACAACTCAAATTTTCAATTACTAACAATCTGGCAAGCAATTCACAGTTTGGAGTTTTGAACCAGCAATACAGTCAAAGTGGACTAGGGAGATGGCTCAGAGAACTCAGGTCTTCATTCTTACCCAATAAGTATATTTTTGCAACAATTTAGTCACAGTGCTTTCCATGAGAATTCTAGAGAAAGTAATGTGATGACTACAGCTATCACAGTTTTGCTAGGAACAGAGTCTGTTGCATTATCAGCACATAGAAAAGAGGAACAGGTGGGGCAGAGAGCATTGACCCCAGACTCAGACGAGTCTCTGAGTCTGTGTCCAGGCAAAGCTTCTTGATTTGTGGTTCTGGACGAGTGTCTTAGCTTTTCAGTGCTTCTTCTGCTTTCTCACCTATGAAATGGATATGGTAATACCAGGATCCTCTAAACAATACTGTAGTGAGAGTACATGTGTGCATAAGCATGTATATACAAACACATGCTACATCAAACAGTGCTTACATTTACTAACTGCTACTCATTACCATTTTTAGTATGTTGGTTAACTAAAAGAAAAAGGTTCAGTAGCCATAAGAAAGATCATGTTCAACCAGGGAGTTGAGTGGTTTCCCTCTTTTACACCAGTAAAAACAAACAGCAAACTCTCAACTCTCTAATTAAACTGTACACTGAATAATAAGCTTATATATATTGTGTTTGTTTAGCTCTTTACATGAGGCAAATAACTCACTGGCTGTTATATTAGGTAGCAATAAAAACAAGAAAAGAATGAGCATGCTTTTGAACATGCAGTACCTTATTTTATGTGCAAATACTTTGATGAATGTCTCCTTAAAAAGCTAGAGCGAGCAATTATAGGAACTTCAAACACCAGGGAGTCTTGTTAATATGAATCACTGTGCACCTTAGTGTGCATTATTCCTATGTCATTTGCTTCTCACAACAATGAAATTCTGAGAGGCAGGGATGCATGGGCATTATTGGTCTTATTTTATATAAAAATAAACTATTAAAAAGGAAAAGTAGCACAGAAAAGTTTTGTGCTTCTTAATTTTCTGTTGTATGTGCCTTCCAGTGGGTTCTTTAAGTTTTTAACTTTATTTTACCTGCTGTTTTTATTTTTATGTTAGGCTGTTATTAAGTAATTCACACCAAAGAGACTTAGTATAGGGGCCTTAAATGCCTTTTCAATAACTTAGCAAATTCAAGGAACTTTGTGGTGATTCTTGAGATAAATCTCAGTTTCTCAGCTAGTGTTGTGAGACCTTGTACCATGTGGTTCTTCTTGCTTCTGGTAGCAATTGTAAGCGGTTCGCTTCCATTTCTCTTGTGCATAGGACACAGATGGTTCACATTTCTCAGCTGTTTTTTTTTGTTGTTGTTGTTGTTGTTGTTAAATATGCCCACGTGACTGAGTTGAGTTAATAAGATGTGAGCTAAAGTGATTCTGTGTCATTTTAAGGTCTGGTCCTTGTTCAACTGTAGTATGTGTTACTCATTTGCTACCAGATAGCTAGTGTGGTGTTGCCCATCATAACTTTGAGAGCTATGTGATGACAGAGCACTATCAGCATGAGTCTCTGCTAGAGAATCTTCCAAGATTTTCCATCACCACTGGCTATGGGTGGAGATGGTTGAAGTGTATTTTTCAAAAGTTCATGCATGCTCTCAGTCAGAGCTTGTTCCTTAGTGTGGGATGCTGAGGTGATTGCACTTTAAGAGGCAGGGCACTGTTGGGACGTGTGGCCACTGTCATCAGCAGGGATTAAGGTTGGTCTTATGTAGTGAGTTCTTATGACAGCAAATATCTATCAAAGAAGGGTACTCCCAACACCCGTTCCTTCTGCATAGGACGACATTTTTCTATGATGTTGTTATATAACCGAGGGACCAGACACAGGATAGACCCTTTAAAAATATGGTCTCAGAGACTCACTGCTTCCATTGTGTCCTGCCTTCCCACTGCCCATTTAGTTATGAATATATAGTGGATTAACTCCATTAAAGCGATCAGAGACCCATGATCTGCTTCTGAAAGTACTACCAGCTGGAGACCAAGTCTTTAATACATAAGCCTTGGAGACAGGGAAGAGAAAGTTCTATTCACACCATAATATTGGCTGTGTGAAATCCAACTTCAACTGAGTGTTCGGTATTTATAAATATGCAGCTCTAGCTCTAATTCTGCTACTTCCAAGATTCCACAGTTTAGGGAAGACTTTGAAATACTTGAAGATGTTTGAAACGATTAGTAATATATGTTGGCATTTGAGATCCTCCAGATATTTATTTTTTACTAGATTCCCCATATAAGTAAGACTATTTATTTCATGTTCTGTGTTTAACTTATTGCACTTATCACAGTGTCTTCACGTTTCCTTTTTGTAATCACACAAAAGCATGAACCCATAAAATTGGAGAGTAGAACACTGGTAACTGGAGGCTGAGGTGGAGTTAGGTGATGGAGAAGGGAAAGATGCTGGGGAAAGGTTCAAAGTTTGAGAGGAATAAATTTTAGTTATCTATTGTAAATATGTTGAATAAGATTAACAAAATCTTGCATATTCAAAACTGCAATGAGTAGATTTTTGATGTTCTTACAGTATAAAAATGTTAAGTATGTGATGTTATCTACTGATAAACTAGATAGATATAATCATTCTACAGTTAATATGTATCCATATAATAATCATGTTTTCAGATAAATATATTTTCAGAGCAGATATAAAGATGAATAGATTACAACAAAAATGTAAAAATGAACAATCATCCTCATTGTTAATAAATAGTGATAAAATCTACAGTTTGTATAATAAAATACTCCATGTGTTTTAGAGGTAATCATTTATCATCTACCCTTAGACATCAATAAGAGCTACTATTTATTGTAGCTATTGTTTATTGTAATACCCTGTTGTATTTCAGGTGTTCTTCTCTACTTTTCTAGCAGATTATTTTACTTATCTATTTCTGTGATCCTGTGAAAAAAGCATTACAATGTCTCCACTCTGCAAGAAGTTGGGGTCACTGTCATGGGTTCTCCCTTTCTGTTGAGCACACTAGTATCACACTTAGCTGCTGATTCCAGGGCTGGCTCTTAGTCAACACATAACCAGAGCTGCACATTACAAATGAGGGGTCCGTGCTGGGTGAGGGCTCTTTCATATTTAACAAGGCCACTTTCTTCAGCTCCTCTTTAGCCCCAGGGAGCTGATTTTCTGTGCACCTGGTAAATCAACCATCCGTTTTGCACCCAGGGCTGATTTTATAGAAACCTAAATACACTTTACTTGTTTTACATGTTAGCACTAAAAGAGAAAAAAAAAAGCCCCCTGTTTGCCTTTTAGCTCAGGCAACCCTTTGGTTTTATAGGCTGGTTTTAGTAAGTAATTATTCTGGTAATGCCAAGGCCTCCTTTATGAGGCTGTAAATGCATCCTGGACAACTCTGAATAACAAGGAGCTGAGCATGCCTGCCACACTGCAGCTCTAGCTGAGAGGTGGCTCTTCAGCCTCTGAAGGGTTCTCTCTTTCTCTGGAAACCTCCTCTGAAATCATATGATGCAGGGGAAAGAGGATCAGATAATTGGGATCTTTATGATGGTTATTATGAAAAATGTTCTGGAACCAATTCAAATACCAATCAGAAACCACATTGTTCAACTAAATTACTTTCAGATGCTATATAAGATACAAAATACAATTATTTCCAGTTTAAATATATAATGTTATTTTTTTTAAACTTGTATTTTATTTTATTTTTTTATAAAAAGATTTTAAAAATCTGCTTTGGATGGAATTCAGGCCCCGTCATAGTCGATGTCAGACAGGGCTTACATTGCCTCCTTCTGATTCCGGGCCTACAGACCTCACTGTAATGGATTTAGAAGTCCCTTAAAATGGATGTGACAGCTGTTTTCTTTGTGTATTACAGAAATATACAGGGTTCAGTGGCTCCGCAGCTATACTTTGGGCATGTATGTCATTTAAAAAATGAAAAAAAGATGATGGCCAAATGCTGTATTAAAATCCCATTAGAAATGCTGGGAGGAATTTATGGCTCCGATCTCTTTTATCTGACAGGCGTCAGTTTGGTGAAGGAGTTCTCTCTCTCCTTCTGCCTCTCTTTGTCTCCCTCTCTCCCACTTCCTTCCTGTTTTCTATTTCCTTCTCTTCCCCCCTCCCCTCTGCTTCTCCCCTTGTCCTCCCTCCTCTCTCCCTCCCTCCCTCCCTCCTTTCTTCTCTTTTCTCTACCCTTTCCTCTCACTGCATCATCAGGCTGTACTTGTCCATAGAACATCTGGGAGTTGTCTTTACCAAGGAAAAGGCAAATATTATCAGGTTTCTGTCAGTATTTGCTCCTCCTTCCAGTTCCCTGCATTAGGCACTTTAGAGAGCCATCAATCATGTCTTTTTCAGATAGACTTCTCCCTCAAACTGGGGATTCATTAAATCTGTGCTTGTTTATACAAGTCGTCATCACTGAGATGGGAAGTATGGAGGTTAACACACCCTGTGACCTTAAGAATGATTTCAGTTACTGCAGCTCCCACATGATATACCAGACTCAGAGCATGAATTTTAATGGACTCAGCCCCAAAGCTCTATCCTGTGGTCACTGGCTCACAGAACTAATCTTCCACAAACTGACACAGGGCCTGAAGAAGTTGTTTGCTGTGTCAAGAGAGGTATGGATTCTTGCCTTCAGATCTCAGGGGTTATGCTGTCATCTTCCACAGAATGAGAGGGAATTACCAAACCATTACAGAGTGGAGAGACACTCAAGGGCCAACGTGGAAAGACTGGGCCCTAGAGTTGCTACGAGGTCCGACAGGAGAAGCAGGAGGAGTCTCAAGGTTGAGCCTGGTTCAGCTTTGACCCAAGTCTTGTGAATACAGGGCAAGGGGATTTCTCTCTTCAAGTCCAGTTCACTTATCTGGGCCAGCTCTGAGAATCTATGATTCTGTGAGGCCACCCTGGGAGCAGGGTATGGGGAAATAAAAATATTGTCATATATCTCAAAACCAAAGCCACACATCAGTATTCAGTGGTGAGAAAGGCATACATTCTTACTTTGGGGAACTCAGAGTCACAGGAAATCCATGTCACCTGTGTTTTGTGGACCATGGTCTACAAGCCTAAAAGCTACTTGTGGACAAGCATAGTACCACTTGTCTCTGAACCTTGCCTCTGTGACTGTTGCTTTTGAGGTAAGATGTCTGAACTTTAGAGGATACTCATATAGAGAAAGATGGAGGAAGAAAAGGAGGATGAGGAGGGTAAAGAGGAGGAAGAGATGGGGAGAATGGAGGAGAGTTCTACTGTGAAAGTCACATGGTCACCATGCTGAAGGTGCTTCAGTGTCCCTTCATCATTTAGCTATTGACTAAAATTATCAGCAGGTGGCTTTTCTGATTTAACATGCTAGAAAAACTCAGGAAACGTACTTCTGTATCTTGTTGCTATGTTTCAGGCTGAGCAATACCTCCAGGCCAATTCAGATAGAGCAAATTTTCTAAGTCAATCTTGTTTCAAAGATTTAATTCACTAGTAAAGTTTATTTATTTTCATTGTGAACAGGATGATCTTTTAAACACACACACACACACATCTATATACACATACATATTGTGCAATGACTACCACAATCAAATACCATAACCGTTGCCACCCACATTATCATTTGTGTGAGTATATGTACATGACTTAATGATACTTTTTTTTTTTTTTTATTAATATTTTTTTTTCCTTTATTTTGTATTTATTAAAAAAAAAAAAA
>PVIH01029029.1:0-14307 GCA_004025045.1 Sigmodon hispidus | reverse complement strand
CTACACAATGAAGTACTACTCAGCAGTAAGAAAAAATGATATCCTAAAATTTGCAGGCAAATGGATAGATTTGGAGAATATCCTCCTGAGTGAGGTATCACAAACCCAGAAAGATAAGCAGGGGATGTACTCACTCATAAGTGGACATTAGACAAAAAGCAAAGAATATTCAAGCTGCAAATCATAATCCTTAAACAGCTTGGGATCTGAAGGAACTTAAGAGAGACATCCAGGGATTCCCCTAGGAAAGAAAATAGAGAAGATCTCCTTAGCTTATTGGGAGCATAAGGGGTTGCAACCAAGAAGAGGTGGGAACAAATCATGAGAGAAGGAGATGATTAAGTAAGAGGAGCAACAAAGAGGGAGAAAAAAGAAGAAATGGAGATCTTAATAGAGGAAGTCAAATGTGGAGATGGAAAAGGACTAGGTGCTAGGGAAACCTCCAAGAACTCACAGGATGTCCCTGGCTATGTCTTTAATCAATAGTGGAGGGAGTGCCTAGACAGGACTTTCTCTATAATCAAATGAATAGCCACCCTAAGAAAATCAAAGAACTTACATCTAACAACGAATAGAGTTGGAGGCAGAGATAAATGGCTGAGCACTGGGCTGAGCTCCTAGTCGAGCTGAGAGCCATGAAGAGAGTCTATATGAGCAAAGGGACAGGGATTATGAGAAAAATTCCCACAGTGATGTCTGGGGAGGTCACTGAATTAAGAACAGCCACTGGGGAACCATCAGGAAAAGGAGCGAGGCCCTCAAAGTGTAGGCAACTGTCTATTGACATGAATAGTATGTGGAGACTCAAGTGCTCAGACTGTGTTCCTGTGCATGGGCTGGCACATCAGAGCCCATTCCCTTCAGAGGAATAACTAACCCAGTCTTGATATTAGGATGAGAAAATTGAGCTTGCCTGGAGTAGATGTGCCATGCTGACCAGATCCATCTTGAGACTTCCTTCGCTTTGTGGGGAGGGGATGGGGTTGCAGGAAGGAAGCACACTGAAGACTGACTGGGAAGGATTGGGAGGTGGAAGAGAGGAGGAGCAAAGGGATACATGGATAAGAAAGATTTTCTTTTATAAATAAAAATATATATAAAAGAAAAAGAAAAAACCAGGAATATCTCAGAAAATGCTAAATATCTTAGAATAGCAATCTTAGAGTACATGTTCCTTCAGGAGATGCAGGTCATTCTAAAATCAATTTTCATAAGGAAAGCAATTAGCAAATTATTGAGTGCTTGGGAATTCAGCAATATACATGTAGAAAATGGGAAGAAAAAGGTACTTGGTCCAAGAAGAAAATACAGTGGAATGAAGAATTAAGAATGTGTTTATTAAAATGAATACTTGAACTGGAGGTGGTGGGGTAAGCTCTGAAGACAGGCACTCTAACGGCTGAAGGAGGAGGGTGATGGTTCTTAGGCTGGTCCTGGCTACACTGTGAGACACTACATGAAACAAAAACAATGGAAGGCTAGACCATTGACATCCCATTCACTAAGTTTCAGCTTAGTTCTTGACTGGAAACCACCTCATTTCATCTGATGCAAGGCACAGCCATGCCACATTCCTTTTTGTCATGGATATATTAAAGGTCAGTATTTCCTAATTGGGGGACTTACTTCTTCAAGGTAATATAGGCTAAGATTGCAAAGGATGATTACTGTGCCGCTACTTAGCTCAGTGTGAGAGACATTCACTGAAGACAGCCTTTGGGCTAGGGGTAGGATTCTGTCCAGTGACAGATATACATTTACTTAGGATAATAAATGTTCTTTTGTATGTTGTTTGAAAGTTTGTATCCAGGTAGGAAAAAATGGTGTAAAATGCAAAAGGATGAAATAATTGTGCTCCAGTTGGTAAAACCAGGGCTGGGGAGATAACCAAATCAGTAAATGTCTTATAAAGGTGAGGACCTGAGGTCCATCCCCAGAATGCATAATTAATAAAACAAAGCAAAACTAAAACATAAAAATAACAGGTGTGGTGGCACATGCTTGCCTGTGAAGTTGGAAACAAACAGAACCCTGGGCTTACTGGCCAGCCAGGAAACCTACCTGGTGTGTTCCAGGTCAGTGAGAAACCTTGTCTAAGGGAAACTTAACAGGGGATGTCACCTGAGGTAGAACAGAGGAGGCTGTCCTCTCTCCTCTGCCATCAGCATGTATGCCCACATATATACCTGTAACACACACACACACACACACACACACACACACACCCTCCATACTTGGGGAAAATATTCACTGTGTTCACTTTCATGGAGCAAAGGAACTGGACAGACAGATGACATTGATGCTGTTTCTGTGTGGATGCAGGAGTGTGGTTGTGTTTACACACAAAGCTTTACCATCTCTAATGTTGCAGCTTTATATTAACCTTAGACCAGGACTGGTTTCCAGTTTCGGTTTTAAATTACATAAACATAAGTTGCGAATTTTTATATTTCAGGAAAATATACAACAATAAAAAATCTAGCCAAACTCCAGAGGTTAAGGATCAAACAAGTCCAGTTCACTTCCTATGTTTCTCCAACCCCACCCTGTACAGACTCCATGTTGACGGACTCACACAGATGCAGTTCTCATTATGGCCAGGAGGTGGCAGCCAAACTATGTTCGTACAGACATTTTCATTTAAAGGGCTGATGTTTTTAGGAGTGGCAATGTATTGTGAAATGGTTAGGAAGTATCACAGGTATACTAAATCAGTTCCTTTCATGGAAACTGCAATCTAGTGCTCAATATCTCACTCATCCTCCCTTATGTAAAGTGAGGAGTGCTGACTGGATACAGAGGGATGCTTTGTAGAGAATATGGGGTTTTACTTGAATTCTCTGACACTCAGATGGGTTTCCCAGGCCTCCTTCCCTCTCCAGGAGGCTATGGTACAACCACCTAGATGTCAGACACCTTCACCCTTGGTCAGTCACTAGCATTATGTAGCACTACGCTGTTTGGTGTCTTCCAAGAGCAACCCGGGATTTGCCATGTGTTTTACAAGTAACTTTGATGCTTGTCAATTTTACAGGCAAATTAGAATCCTTTTGTTCAGTTGGTTTAGGTTTTGTATGTATGCTTGTGTATTTGCGTGGTGGGCACACACATTTTCCCATGAAAGTGGAAGCCACAAGAGGACATTGGGTGGCCCACTCCATCTCCTCATTCACTGGAGACAGGGGCTCTCTGTAAACCAGGAATTAGGTTGGAACTGGAAAGTCCTGCCCAGCAACACATCTCCCACAACAGTGGGTCACTAATGCAGGTGTTGCTAATGTTCAACATTTTTATTTTTGAAAGTCTTGGTGGAAAGAATAGTCGTAGAGTACAGGAATACTGTGGGCCACAGACAAGGAAGTGCATCCTGTCTCTATCATGACGAAATGCTGTATATGAGAGGAACAGCAATCTTCTGCTTTTGTGCTTTGAAACAAGTATAGACTGGAGACATACAAGGAAGACTGATGTACATCGTTTATGATCCTTATAACTTAACTTTCCCACTATTACAATCATCTCCTCAGGAAAGTAGATTTTATTCATTCAGGCAGTATCCCACTATGAGGCCTAGGTGGGTCTGACACTCACTGTGTAGCTCAAGCTGGGTTGAATTTACAATACAATTTAGCTTATTATCTATTTTAGTTTCAAGAATGATAGGTTCTAGCTTGCAGGACACCAGCTCCAGGAGAATCCCCCCCCCCCATTATCCTGACCTGTGGGCCACCTTAAGCTTTGGTTGTCCATCATTTCCATGATGGCAGGAGTTAATGTCCTTTCATTTTCACAGCAAAGGAAGATTTGGGAATTTTCTCCCTTTACATGCCTTTCTGTAACCTAAATATGAATATGACATAACAGATGAAATGTGAACAGTTATGCTGTGGTCCTTCAACAGGGCACATGTCACCTCTGTGAGCATATTGTCCCTGCTGAGAATTTAGATAACATTTCTGTAGGACCAAATATAAAGCCACACTCCTCCCTTACTGGATGTTGATGATGCTGGAATCCCTGGTTAGCATTGGTCTGGCTGCTGTGGTATGCATCATTTAAGCAAATGCACGGTGCCTTCTTTAACAGGGTACATCCTGGGCCAACTTTCTCCCTCAACCCACAGAAGGAAAGAGGGTTCTGTAAACCAGAGAGCACACAACCTCAGACACAATCTGTGTATGTTTCAGATGTAGAACGTATTCACCCTTATGGTGTCCAACAAGCTATGGAGTGTACAGAAATATCTCCGAATGCTTTCCTTTTCTTTGCCATCATGTTAGAGCCACTGGTTTATCAGGAAAGGAGTTGTCCACAGGGCCATACAAGAAGGGATAATGCACATGAAAAAGAAGCAGCAATCACAAGTCATTGTGAGCCACAGGGCCCTTGTCTTAATTAATGTTCTATTGGTGTGAAGAGGCATTATGCCTAAGGTAACTTAGAGAACAAAGAACTAAATTGGGAGCTTGCTTACAATTTGCCATGGCTAGTCCATTAGCAGCAGTGTGGGAAGCATGGCAGCCAGCAGGCTGACTTGGCACTGCAGCTGTAACTGGGAATTCACATCATGACCCATAGGCAGAGAGAGTAACATTGATCCTGGCATGGGCTTTTGAGACTTCAAAGTCCATCCTCAGTGACACATTTCTTCCAGTGAGGTCATTTCTACTCCAACAAGGCCACACCCCCAATTCTTTTCAAAAAGTGCCACTCCCTGATGACTAAGCATTCAAATATATCTGAGCCTATGGGGGGGCATTGTTATTGAAACCACCACACCACCTCCCAAAACCAACAGATTTGAGCTCTGCATTTGCCAGACACATATTACCCCTTAGATGCTCTACACAATGACTAGGAAAGCATTAGCAGACAGAAGCTTCCCTTTTATACCACACTGATACTTCCTCATTTTTCTGTAAAGATGGTTGTGAAATTATTTTTTTTTTCAGCATAATGTGACATCTTTCTCTCCACATTGTGCTTTTATGGTAGGTGTAACATAAACACCACTTGACCATTGAGGTTTCCTTTCAAATTTTACAGTTGCTTCCAAGATACAGTTAGAACCATTATAGCAGGACATCAGAATTACAAATAGCCAGATTTCTGTAAAGCAGATCAATTTCTCAGATCTGCAAAAATAGGTTGTGCTAATTAGGGTTTCTGTGTTGCTGTGAAAAGACACCATGACCACGACAACTCTGATAGCAAAAATATTTCACTAAGATTGCTCACTTACAGTGAAATGAGAAAATTCCCCACAAGCTTCTCCTGCCCCATCTCAAATGAGGTTCTTTGAATTGACAGCAAGTTCCTATTTACCTACCTAATTACCCAGCAGTGAGTCCACAGGAAAGAGAATTTAAGGAACTACAAAGAATCACACTCAGCTCCATATTTCCTAGAGCAAAAATTAACACAGAGGGACTCGGTTTCAAATCTGAGTATCAGTCTCGTTTGCTCTAAGGCCCCAGGGTCAATCAACATGAGACTTAAGACACCTTCACAAGACTGACTTTATGTAACTAAACATGATAGGCAAAGGCGACATGTAGCAGGTCTACCTTGTGCAATGCAAACATGAGACCATGATCAAAACAGATGCTAACCCTAAGCCAGCAAAGGGGGTTTGAATGCTAGCCAGAACCTGGGGCATCCCCAAATCCAATAATCCCACTTTTTGCTGTTCTTACTTTATTTTCTTAACCATGATTGTCCACATTACGTTCCAAATGTAAAGCCAGGTCCAAATAAATGCAACAGAATGAAAAACACAATTAGCCCTAGAGAAATGGAAAGTATTACCTGAGGATACTCCAAGAAACTATTAGGTTAATTGACTTTAGGGAACCTCTCAGGTGTGTCCAATCTAAGCAGCAAGGATAGCAATGGATATGGCCCTGCACAAAATTGTGAACTTTCATAAACCTTTAGGAGATGATATTAACACTTTGTAACTAAGTGAGTAGTTTTTAGATGGCAATGTTGTGTTGTAATGTTCAAAAGTTAAACACATCAAGAGGGAAAAAGTTAATTTAACCCCATAGTGTGAAGTCATTAATCATAATATCATATACCTGAAGAATATACACAATCAGTATTTTGTATTAGTATTTAAATAAATTTAAATATTTAAATAAAAATCAATGACTAGATAAATTGGGGAAGGAGGTGGATTCAGCTATTGCTCCATGCACCAGATACAGTGAGGAAGTCTGTACAAAGTCGGCATGGCCAGGCCCATAACTATTAGGATGGATGTTCTTTCTTATGTCAGGGTTTATCTTAGTTAGGGTTTCTATTGCTGCGACAAAACATCATGACCAAAATCAACTTCCACATTGCAGTCCATCATTGAAGTAAGGCAGAACAGGAATTCAAACAGGGAGGAACCTGAAGGCAGGAGCTGATGAAGGCCATGGATGAGTGCTGCTTACTGACTTGCTTCCCCTCGCTTGCTTGGCCTGCTTTCTTATAGAACCCAGGACCACTAGCTGAAGATTGGGTCTACCCACAATGGGCTAGGCCCTCCCTCTTCCATAACTATTTTTAATTAGAATGTCTTCCAGTTGGGTCTTATGGAGGCATTTTCTCAACTGAGGTTCCCTCCTTTCAGAAAGTTCTAGTTTGTGTGTCGACTTGACATATGGCTAGCCAGCATAGAGCTGATGTTAACACAGGCTTAGTGATTCCTAATGCTCCTATACACATGGATAGACCTGGTATTGGAGACTTGGGTCTCCTGATCTCAACGTGTCATGCAACAGACACCGCTTTCCATGCTGCTATTCTATCATCAAAACAGGGAGCGAAAGGATACAGTAAGAAAGGACATAAAATATACTGTAGTGAGGAGAGAATTTTCTTTTCCTCTACTCCAGGTAGTATGTACAGCAAAGCTTTCTATCATTAAATATGTAAATATATCACACCTAATCATAACTAATTAATATGTTGGACATGCTTTTGCAATGTGCTGTCTTGTGGAAAAATGAACAAAGGGAAAGCTAATACATATATTTGGTGTAGTACTATGTGTCAGACACTGGCCATTTTCTCCTCACAACAGTCCATGTGTTACCTATCAATGTACCATTTAACAAATGGCTTTGATCAGGTTAGTAAAAGAGAGTCCAATGTCTAAGTAGAGGCATGAAACAGGATCTATATGTGTGAATCCATGTGATATATATTAAATGTTTCTATTGCATGTATTATTTTGAAAATCAAAATCATATTTTTAAATTTAGTTTTTGAGGTGGAGTCTTGCTACATAGCCCTCTACTTGCCCTGGAACCCACTATGTAGATCAGGCTGGCCTCAAACTTACAACAGTTCTCCTGCCTCTGCTCCTAAGTCCTGGGGTTGTAGGTGTGCACCATCACACTTTGCTTGAAATCACATCTGTAAGCAATTGCTTACTTGATTCAGTTTGGCAATCAAACATGTAAACTTGTGATTTGACAATTGCTTTTGACATTAAATTTTATTATTTTTGAAGTTTAATGTATATGCATGTATACATATATATAATATATATGTGAACTATCCATTTTTACCACCAGATTTCTCTGTATTAGCAACTAGTATTTTTTTTCCTAGTCGAGATATTATGTAAGCCTGTTGAAAAGTTACTATTGATGGCAGAGAGATGGCAAGCCTACAAAGGCTCTTACTTCTAAAACTAGTGGCCTTAGCTTGATTCTTAGAACTTTATATGGTGGAAGGAGAGAATGGAAGTTCTCCTCTTTTCTCTGCACATGTGCTTTGGGATGTGCACACTCTTCCTACACAAAACAAACAAATAAATGTTAATAACTGTTTAAAAAGTCAATAGCGGGCTGGGAATGAAAGTTAGAGGTAGATGGCACTGAGGGATGGCTCAGAGGTTAAGAACACACACAGGCTGCTCTTCCAGAAGTCTTGAGTTCAATTCCCAGCAGCCACCTGTAGTGAGATATGGCAAGCTCTTCTGGTATACAGCATACATGCAGGCAGAATACTGTGTACATAATAAATTTAAAATTCTTTTTAAAAAAAACTCTGAAAGTTAGAGGTAGAGAGAATACTTGTTAGGCATTTGGAAGGTCCTGGGTACCACCATACAATAGGAAGTTAATTTTAAAAACACTCTAAAACGAGGAATAATGTGCTATAAATTACTTAAACAGAAGCATCAAATAAAATAGATTTCCTGTGGCTAAGGGAAAATGTTGTAGTTTATTTCTGACCCCCTTTGGGCCAGAGGTCCGACCTGCCCATGTCAGCTTTTACCACCCGCCCCCCAAATGACTCAGACGTTAATATTAATTTCATGCTCTTTGGCCTATGTCTCGGGCGCATTGCTAAGCTAGCTCTTTCATCTTAATTCAACCCATTTCCATGAATCTACCTGCCACATGGCTCAATGGCCCCTAGCTCACCTGGGTGTTACATGCTGCTTCTTTGACAGCTGGATGGAGCCTGCCTGACTCCGCCCTCCTTTTACCTGTCTCTGATTCCTCCACTCACTTCAATGGAGCTCTTCATAGGCCAAAACAGTTTCTTTATTTACAGGATGATACAGAGAACAGTCCCACCACAGGAAAATTTCTGTGTCAGAGCATAGGTTTAGCATGTACTAGACCCTAGTTCAATCCCCAGAACCAAAAATAAGCACATTAAAATATATAGCCTAGTAAAAGATCTGAAATTTGATATATAAATTATGAGTTTATATAAACCCCAGGACAGCACTGAGCCCAAATAATCATATATAGTAATCATGCTAAAATGTAAATGGGGTCCTGGTATGCTGGTGCCTGGCACTGCATCTGATGACTTGAATCAGATCCCCTCATGCACAGTGTGGAAGCTGAGAAATGACTCCTGCAGGTTGTTCTCTGACCTCTATGTGTGTCCTGTGGACCATGTGTGCTCCTGCCAGATACACAAAATAAGCAAATCAGTAAATAAATGTAAAAATGCAAATGGTATCACCAAGAAAAAAAAGAGATGCTCTTATTGCCTATTGAAGTAGAATCTAAAACTATTGCTTTTCAAGACAAATGCATTCAAATGTTAGCTTGAACACTTAAATATAAGTAAACACACACTATCCAGATACAAATAAATAGAAATCAGGAGTTACAATCTTAATGTTTAAAAGAGAACGAAAGCTAAAAGCAATAAAAGTATTTTGAAAGAGACAATAATAATAGATCTAAAATTTGTTAGTAAAACGTTAGCCTTTATGCCTATATTACAGTCACACAGCAAAATATTGATTGAAAAACTACCAGAAGGTATAGGAAAGTGGATTATCAATTGCAGATAAATGTAATATACTTTTCTCATTGCAGGAATAATCATGTAAAAATAATTTATTCATTAATGAAAAGACCTACATAACCTTACCTCAAGGGCAGTATAGCATGAACTCTAATTGGTTTTAGTAAAAACCCAGAGCCAGGTATTGAGGTAGATGATGAAAGATCAGAGAGATAAAGGAGCCCTCTTATAAATTAAAGATAAAAGGGCTGAAAAAGAAATAAGGGAAACATCACCCTTTATAATAGCTGCAAATAGCATTAAATACCTTGAAGTACATATAACCAAAGAAGTAACAGATCTGTTTGACAAAAACTTTAAATCACTGAAGAAAGAAATTGAAGAAGATATAAGAAAATGGAAAGATTTCCCATGTTCCTGGATAGGTAGGATCAACATAATAAAAATGACAATCCTACCAAAAGCAATTTACAGATTCAATGCACTTCCCATCAAAATCCCAACACAATTTTTTACAGACCTTCAAAGAACAATATTCAAGTTTGTTTGGAATAACAGGAAAGCCAGGATTGCCAAAACAATTTTGCTCAACAAAAGAACCTCAGGAGGCATCACCATCCCTGAGTTCAAGTTATACTATAGAGCTACAGTATTAAAAAACAGCCTGGTACTGGCATAAAAACAGACTTGTGGATACTAGGAATTTCTAACCATCTTATTTTTATATTTAAGATATGATCCATCCATTACTTTGATAACTCTTTAATGTAGGTTATGTGATGACCACTTTGATTGTCAATTTGACTCAATCTATAATCACCTGAGTGAGAGTCTCAGTGACAGGTTGGTTGTCTGATTAGGTTGACCTGTGAACATGCCTGTGAGGAGTTGTCTTGATGTTAATAGACACGAGAAGATCCAGTCTAAAGGCTAGTGGCACCATTCTCTGCATTGAGTCGTGAACTGTGTAATAAAGGAGAAAGTAAGCTAAACCCAAGCAGAGTTTTGTTTTGCTTTTTCTTTTTGTTTTTATTTTTTGCAAGGGATTAAGACAGTAACTTCAGGTGACCTAGATAGACAAATGCTATATAGTAACATATGTGTGTTGTCTTCAACATTTGTGGCATTAAGTTTGTGATGTTGTGAGGTTGCTTTCAACCAATATTTGCTACTTTATATCATCTATTACCACACACAATGCATTACTCTGTGTCAAGGACAGAGAAGAGTATGAACATAACTTGAGATTACAGCTGTGCATTAACTTAGGTTGTAAAATTTGATTGCACTAAAAGAATTGCAAGGTAAGTAAGGTTCATTATTGCATTGTTCTCTAAAATATAAGTTAAATAAGTAGGCCTGATACACAATAGGACACCAGTCCGAAGTCTTAAGTGACCTCAAGATATATTAACACAGTAGTGAAGTTCAACAAAAGTTCCAGTCTCTTAGAATGTAAGCAATATTGTCATACTATTGTATTGCCATGATTCCCAGATATTCATAGCAGCTTTACTAACCCAAACACAAAGTTCCATCATCGGGTGAACAGATCAAGCAAGGTGGTGTCCGAAGCCTATAATCCCAGCATTTGGTAAACTGAAGCTGGTGGTTCTTCTAGTCCTGTTTGGAGGAGGAAGAGGAGGAAGAGGAGGAGGAGGAGGAGGAAAAGTGAACAGAGCTGGCTGGTAGTACAGTTCAGTGGTAGAATGTCTGCCATGAACAGTTTTGGTGCAGTCCCCAAGACTACTGTAAAACAAGTAAACTAAGAATTGTTTATTGTTATTTGCAGCTACTGTAAAGAATATTTCCCTTATTTTTTTCAGCCTTTTTATCATTTGTGTGTAAGAGGACTATTGGGTTTTTTTTTTTTTACTTAATCTTGGACCCTACTACATTGCTGAAGGTGTTTATAAGCTGTAGGAGTTCCCTGGTAGAATTTTGTGGGTCACTTATGTATACAATCATATCATCTGCAAATATTGATAGTTGATCCCAGCTAGGACTCCTAGCAATAGTGGAGAGAGTGCCTAAACTGGCCTTTTCCTATAATCATATGAATGACCATTCTAATTGCCATCATAGAACCATCTTCCAGCAGCTGATGGAGGCAGATGCAGAGACCCATAACTAAACACTAGGGTGAGCTATTGATCTAGCTGAAAAGACGGAGGAGAGACTGCATGAGTGAAGGGATCATAATCACAATGGGGAGACCCATAGAGTACACAGTCCTGTACTTCTGGGAGCTCAGAGACTCTGAAATAGCAGCTGATGAACCTTCATGGAATGGATGTGAACCCTCTTAATGTAGATGACAGTCAAAAGTGTGGGCAGTTTCTGGAGCCTCTTAAAATCAGACCAGAGTCTATTTTGGGTCAATGAACTGGCGCCTAGAAGCCCATGCTTATCAGGAAAACGCCTTTCTCCGCCTTGATACTTGGTCCTACCTCAAATGGATATGCTAGAGTCCTACCTCAAATGGATATGCTAGAGTGAATTGACTCACCTTGGGATTTTTTGCCTTTTCTGGGGAGTGAATGATAAGGGGAAGGAGGTGATGGGGGAGGGGAAAGGCTGGGGGAGAAGTGGGAGAAGGGTCAAGAGAGGAAAAAATAAAAAGGAAAAAGTTAACATAAAAAAGAATTGGTGCTGGAGAGATGATTCAGTGATTAAGAGCACTGGCTACTCTCCCAAAGGTACTAAATTCAATTCCCAGCAACCACATGGTGGCTCACAACCATCTGTAATGAGATCTGGTGCCCTTTTCTGGTCTGCAGGCAGAATACTGTATACATAGTAAATAATAAACCTTTTTAAAAATTGTTGATATGTGCAACAACGTGGTAAAATTAAACACAAAAACTGTGAGTGAGATCATGTAACTCCAAAAGCCAAAATCCAACCTAACAAGAACTCTTCTAATTATACTTTAATTTTTTCTTTTATTTTTAAGATAATATTTCTGGTAAATGAACCATATAGGATTTGTGTTCAACTTCGCAGAGTCCTAGAGTAACAGTAAGTGTTTTTGAAAAAGGGAACACTACTGCAAAAGATCTAAGTATTTAACTGAATCTTCTTGGCACACCAATGTTTGGCAAAGTTGAAGAGAAGTCTATGTAATAAAAAATCCTAAATAATAAATGATAAAAATTATATCACCTCTTTACAAATGAATATCTACCCAACATTCTTCCTTTTTGGCAAAAAAAAAACTTTGGTGTGCAATAGGGATTAGAAATCTTATGATGACTTGATCAAAGATGTGATCAGCTTTAATGTCAATAGAAGAAAGACAACTGGGATAGTAAGCTCCAAACGAGACTGTAGAAATAAACATCACCAAATTTGACCTATTTTTTTGCCAAGCTCTGAGTTTAGTGTGGTCTCTAAATTCATCATGAATTTAAAAGGTCTAGAAGTGACCCAAATAATATATGGCATACATGAAATCAGAAAACTCAATAGGACAGAAGAAAAATTCTTATGGTATAGGCAAAATATAGAACTTTTAACCAAACATTATATTGGGTGTGTCTTTGTGGATGAGATTGAACTTGAATTTGTGAACTGAGCCTAATAGCTTGCCTTTTCAGATTCACCTCACCTAAACAACGAATGGCCTGATTAAAATTGACAGGGTGAATTGATTGATTGAACTGAGTTATCTTCTTTTACTGGATTCAGAAGTGAATTGAGAAAGTGACATTTCAGCTGGAAATTCTAGCATTGGCTTTTCCAGTTCTGTGCTCTGGAGATTAAGCTGTAACTATTCTATAGGTTACCTTTATTTACAGCACGGCTTTCTGATAATTGTGTAAGACATTCCATCTATATGGTATTACATCTACATGGCCCTCTTGGGATATGTTTCTCTTGAGAACATGGACTAATACAGAGGGCAATGGACACACTTTAATGTACTTAAAAGAGACATAACAGTTTAGAGATTTGTATAATAAAACTAATGGCAGATGAACAGCTAGTGCTTTCATTCCCAGGACATGGGAGGCTGATCCAGGATGATCAGAAATCGAAGGTCATCCCCCAAATCCCTCTCAAACAACACAAAGTAGAGAACAATTGGCTACAGAACACTACCCACTACCGGAAAACTTCTGGCTACAAGGCACTAGTGTGAAATATTCACTTTAATAAGCAAGGGAGTACATGTTTGAAAGTCTACACCCCATCATATACACTAACACACTAGCTATAGTCAGACTTATAACAGTGCCCCAACCACTCGTCCTGGAGTAAAGAGCTACATGTTATCCTAAAGTAAGAGATCACAGTAAAAAGAGGAACAGAAAGTTTATGGAAACCACATTTCCAATGCCCACTTGTGTGCAACAAAACAATAGCTATTGAATGTCTCCCAGGATTCTTCTGCACCATGACCAGGCATAGTTGAGTTTCGTGTGCTCCACGTGGCATCTGTCAGTAGAAGATCCCAACCATCTGAAGTACCCACAGACACCCCTCTCATAGGTGAACATTTGTGTGACACCATTCCTAGAGAGACAGGAAGAAATGTCCACTTACCCCAGATAGGGAACCAATGATAGACCAAAGAAAAAGACACCACCAAAGACCAACTTGGTGCAACAACCTGTTTATTAGAGTTACTGACAGGAGCGAGGGCAGGGCTTACTTACAGATAGAAGAACCACACCGGGGCAGCTGTGTCCCTGAAAGACCATCCCAGTGTGGGCAATGACAACAAAATCTGGACATTTAAACAACTTGCTTATAGGACCTTGGTGAGGGAAGTACCTTGTGGGTCAGGTCAGTTTTAAAGACTCGAGACTCTTGAATTGTTTACTTCTCGATCTCAAGGAGCCTGTGTTTAGAATTTCCTGAGTCTTAACATGCCCCCTTTAGAAATCCCTGGGTCTTAATGAGCTGGGGAGGGACTGCTATATAACACCATCAGGGCTAGCATCTACAGTTTTCTTTAGAACATCCTGGTCCTATTCCACATAGCCTGCTGTGTCTCTAGTTGCCATGTTTAACTCAGCTCAATACAAT
>PVIH01029027.1:0-14309 GCA_004025045.1 Sigmodon hispidus | reverse complement strand
CAGATGTGTTGGGAGGGGGAAGAGACCTTGAATAAGGATATACAGGAATGGAAAAAAAAATTCAGAGGGAAAGATGAACACAAAGAAAATATAGGTGTAGCAATCTTATTTGTATTTCTTCCCTTGATAAGCCATGCTTATCATTCTTATCCTCTGTATAGTTATTGTTAACTCTTCCACATTTTAAATTCTTTTTACTGTGTTTTTTTTGATAAATACAAAATAAAGAAGGAAAAAAAAAAAGTGACTAACTCCACCCTTTCCTACCTGCCTGCCCTCTGATTCTCCACCCACTTCTACGATGCCGTGCATGGGCCAAAACAGCTACTTTATTTACATCATACAAAAAATATTCTACCACAAATTTTTTCAAATTGTTTTCAGGAAAAACATGATTTATAAGATCCATTCTCTTATGCACCTGGAATGGCACTGAACTCCCTTCACTGGTCACAATACCAGTACTTTCCTGATCCTGATGCTGCAGCCCCACGACTCCCAGAGTGATCACATGTGGCACATCTAACTGCGTGGGGCACTCTCCAGAAGGGATGCATCGGAACACCCCACATTCCTCATGGATCCCCAACTCCTGCAGTTCCATGGCACCGCCAAAAAGCACGTGGAGGAACCTGCTGAGCAGCTGAGGCCCTAGCGCCAGCCAGCTGTCCGCTCTGCTAGAGTATGCTTCAGAAGTTCTTGCAGTAGAATGCCAAGAGAAATTTTAATTAAAATTGGTCATGAAAAACTGGACTAGAAATTTTTTGTACAATATTTAATGCCATAGGTGCCTTTAGTCACAGGAAATTCAAGTTGTTGATATAGTCTTATTGTTAGTGAATAAGATCAGTTAGTACATACATTTTTCCTAATAAATATGTATCAGTGTGTACTAGAATTTGGCTCTTTGGGCAAGATTTTACCAATATAATTATACAGAGCAGCTGAGCTTACTGTAAAGTGATAAGACAATGTTTTCTCATAGCATGAGTGTAGGGAGGGTCATTAGAGCAAAGATTCCTGATACTCCCCTTCTTGAACCCCCTCTTAGCTGTATATAATTCTGCCGCATCTACACATGATCTTCTCTGGAAGTGCTAGAGTTGAAGGTAGGGTACACCTTTTTTGACATGACAGTGTTGATTTTTACAACATTCATAATACATAATTATACCATCTAATATTTTAAAAATCATACAATAATTTATGAAATCTTTTTGTGTTATGCTCCATCCATAGCCATCATGCAATGTGTGTAGTATATTGCTTGATTTGGACTGGTCTTTTAGAGAGAAAAAGCAGGGGAAGTTGACTGATGGGAAGACCTTGTCCATGCATCTTCCTGGTGGTTATTTCACTGAGTCATCTGGAATGAGTTGGCATGATTATCTAGTTTGTTGTTGGGTGTTCATGTCCCCCTAGGAGGAGGCATAAACCATACAGTACAGAAGTTACTGATGAATTATTACTTCTCTGCTTTAAGAGTCTCCTTTATCCTTTTTTGTCTAAGTGATCTTCATGATACAGAAGAGGTATGCCCCAAACACATTTTTTTCAGTGTACTAATTAATTTCTTAGTTATACTTGTATACTAAATACCATACTAATGTGATAAAATAATACAGAACTATTTTGGAGCAGCTTTTCTACTTTTTCTGTCTCTCTGCTTTTGTCATCAAGATAGTGATATATTTAGAAAAAAGTTATAAGAATACCATGAGCATAAGAAAATATGCTTGAGACATAAATGATGTGGTACTTTTACTTTATATAAATGTTTCTAAGAAGCTAGAATAAGATGGGGAAGAAGAGGTATGACCAAAAACACAATTCCTTTCAGTGTAATTAATATCTCAGTTGTGATTATACACTAATACCAAGGAGTAGTAAGAAAATAATAGAGAGGTATTTCTGAGAATATTTTTTCTGTCTTTTTGTATTTATAACTAAGCTAGTGATATTTTAATAAAAAGTTTCAGAAATTTATGAACACAAGAAAAAATATGATTGACAGATGAATGATGTGATACTTTATATAAATGATTGTAAGGAGGTAGAGGAAGGAAGAAAACTGTCTTTGTTTAACAAATTCCCCTAATTCATTCTCAGTAGGCACAGAAGTATTGGTATTGTCAAGATTTCTCTGAAGAATTGGTAGGGGATGGTAAACTTTTACATTTTTATGCTATTAATTAAAAATGCATATCTGCACGCTAGTTCAGTACTAGAGCAATTTTTGTTAATGCTCTCTCTCCCCCCTCCTTGTAGATATAACAGGGTATTTAAAAGTATGATATCAAATTGTTGTGAAGTTTGCAACAGCAAATGTACTGCAAAGTGTCTCAAAGAATCATTCAATTTATTGAATTTGTAACATTAGACTGATACTAAGGATCCTCAGAGTTAAGTTTGAGGAGAATTATTTATACTATCTTTAAATATAAGAATGTTGGTGACAACTCTATTATCTTAAATGTATAATTTTAAAGTTTTCATAAAAAATTATCATCAGAACAGCTGGCAGGGGAAAGACATTGGAAGGTCAGATAGGGTTTTAGCTCTTATTAATGACACATTTTTTTGTCATTCTACTGGCTATTTGGCACATCATCACATGTCACTACAAAACATCTTAGAGTCATTATCTTGTGTTAAAAAAATAAATTCACTTTACCCTGATTTTATGGCTTTATAATATTTTCTTTTACCAACATATCCCTTACTTCAGAAATTTACTAACGTCTTCAATGTCATTTCAACATTACTGTAGGATGAAAATGGCCAAGGAAAAATATGCTGACCCTGACATGAGAGTTGGATGAGGACTTGAAATCACAACCCTTAGGCTGGTTCCAGAGTTAGCTGTGGATTCTCACCAATCCCTGAGCATGGAATCCTATCAATACCTAGATCTCTAAGATTGAAATTCTACCATTCTCTGAACAGAAATTCTTCCTCATCTGTGAGTTTTACACAGAATCTGACCACAAAAATCTACCAATCCCACGACACCTAAGAAATCTTCTTTTCCCCAGAATCTCTATATAAGCTCTGTACTTTCTTGAGTTTGTTGCTGTTTCCCACTGGAGGTACCCACACTCCTGATTCTTCCTTGCCAATGAATATTGAGTGTGGTGGAAATGCTCTCTGTACACTGTAATTAAAGGACTGGTTTGGCCTATGTAGAGCACTGTAGAAGTGTGTGGAGTATCAGAGGACAGGCAGGTAGGAGAAGGGTGGAGTTAGTCAGTCTCCAGTTTTTTCCCCTGAAGAAGAAGCATGTAAGGGACACAGGTGAGCTGGTGGGCTGGGTATCTCTGTTTGATTTCCTCCCTGATGTATCCTGCCTTGCAGTAGTCCAAAGCAACTTCTTTATTAACCAATGGTAATAAATCATATTCAAGTCATACAAAAAGATACCGCACATCACAGAAATAATAGTTTAATTTATTCACTATTCATAATGTAAAACTTTTGATCTAAATTTCCCCTGACACAGAGAACAGAAATCTCAACTATAGCAAGTAGCAGGAATGAGTAGCTCAATAGTTTGCTATAGATGATGGTCTTTCTCAGTAGTGTTTGTCCACATGGGTAGAGAATAGAGAACATAGATATTTGAAGTTTCTTATAATATGAAAGTTAATCTTATTATGCTAAATATTTTAGGCTTTGTTTTAAGAATTTGAGTACCAATTTAGGGTCAGATTGAATGAAGATGTAGGCCTGCTCAGGCTTAACTAAGTTACTTTGTTTCTCTTAACCTCTCTTTAAAAAAGTAATATATGGATTTTAAAATGAATTGCACATCTAATGTATTCATATCTATCTAGAAATATACCAGACTGATCTTATTTTTTACTAATTGTATTTTTAGTTTCAAATCACTCTCAAAGACCAAACAGCCTTCTAAGAGTTGGTAGTTACTTTTATCAAGTGCCACACGTAATTTGTGAATTTATTATTACTGAATATTTGCTAAGTGCTTTCTATAAGAACATGTTTCTTAACACTAGTTTATAGGCAGAAAATGGAATCAAGTCTTATACAAATAGTAATGAGTAAGTCAAGCACATAATTAAGTGAGGCTAAAAGATGTGTCTAATAGTCAGAACAGGAGAAAAATAACATAGATAAGAAACTCATCCAGAGAAGATGATCTGAAATATATCAGATTTGATATGAAAATCATAAACACCTTCAGCCATGTAGCAAGGTACAACATCAACTCAAGAAATCAATCTCTCTCCTATACATTAAACCTAAAAGAGTTGAAAAAGAAACTAGAGAAATATCACCCTTTATAATTGCTGTAGATAGCATTAAATATCTTGGCATAAATGTCTCCAAACAAATTGAAGTACTCTTCAACAAAAAATTTAAGTCACTGAAGTAAGAAATTAAACAAGATATTAGAAAATGGAAGACCTCCCATGCTCCATGATAGACAGGATCAACATAAGAAAAATAACATTTTTACCAAAATTTACAGATTTAATGCAACACCCATCAAAATCGCAACAATTTTTATAGAACTTGGCAGAACAATAATCAACTTCATCTAGAATAACAGGAAACCCAGGATTGCCGAAACAATCCTGCTCAATAAAAAAACCTTCAGGGGCACCAACAATCCTGACTTCAAGCTATACTGTAGAGTGATAGACCCTGACATTTACCCACATAGCTATGAATACCTGATGTTTGCAAAAAGGCCAAAAATACCCAATGGAGAAAAGATTGTATCTTCAACAAATGGTGTTGGCATAACTGGATGATAGTATGTAGGAAAATGCAAATAGTTCCAAATCTATTACCCTGCACAAAACTCAAATCAAAAGTGGATCAAAGACTTTAACATAAATCCAGCTACAATAAACTTGATAGAAAAAAAGTGGAAAATACCCTCCAACACATTGGCACAGATGACCACTTTCTAAATATAACAACAGTAGCACAGACACTATGAACAGCAAGCAACAAGTGGGGCCTCCTGAAACTGAGAAGTTTTTGTAAGGCTAAGAACACTGCCAATGGGGGAAAAAAAAAAAAAACAGCCTACAGAATGGCAAAAGTTCTTCACCAACTCTCCAACTGACAGAGAACTTGTTTCTAACATACATAAAGAATTAAAAAGACTAGAACCCCATACCCTAATTAAAGAACAGGATTCAGGACTAAAAAAAAAATATTTGACAGAAGAATTACAAATGGCTGAAAGTCATTTGAAAAATGGCTCAGCATCTTTAGCCATCAGAGAAAAGCAAATCAAAACAACTTTGAGATACCACATTACACATGTCAGAATGGCTGAGATCAAAAACACAGAGAACAATCTATGCTGAAGAGGATGCAGAGCAAGGGGAACACTCTTCCATTGTTGATGGGAGTGTAAACTGGTACAGCCACTATAGAATGCAGTATGATGGTTCATCAGAAAACTGGGAATCAATTTCCCCCAAAACCCAGCAATACCACTATTGAGCATATACCCAAGGGATTCACGTTAGTACTCCAAAGGCATTAGCTCAAATATCTTCATAGCAGCATTGATCATAATAGCAAGAACCTGGGAAAAAACCTAAATACCCCTCATCTGAAGAATAGATAAACAAACTGTAGTACATCTACACAATGGAGTACTACTCAGCAGTAAGAAAAAATGATATCCTCAAAAAATTGGAAGAGATGAACAAATCTATGAATGAAACATGCCAGGAACTAAAAGCTGAAATAAAAGCTGAAATGGAAGCAATAAAAAAGCCATAAAATGAGGCAAAGATGGAAATAGAAAATCTGAAGAAAAAAGCTGAAACCACAGATACAAGCATAACAAACAGAGTTCAAGAAATGGAAGATAGAATCTCTGAAGTGGAAGACTCAGTAGCTCAAATAGATATATCAGTCAAAGAAAATAGTACAACTAAAAAAGCCCTAACTCAAAATGTTCAGGAAATCTGGGACACCATGAAAAGACCTCATTTGAGAATAATAGAAATAGAAGAAGAAGAATACCAGCTAAAAGACACAGATAATGTTTTCAATAAAATCATAGAAGAAAACTTCCGTAACCTGAGGAAGGAAATGCAAATAAAGATACAAGAAGCTTACAGAACACCAAATAGATATGATCCCCAAAAAGAGTCAGCACGCCACATTATAATCAAGAAACAAAACATACAGAACAAAGAAAAAAATTTAAGAGCTGCAAAAGAAAAGGGCCAACTCACATATAAAAGCAGACCAATCAGAATAATGCCTGACTATTCAATGGAAACAATGAAAGCCAGAAGGGATGGTCAGAAGTTATACAGACGCTAAAACAGCATGGATGCCAAATTAGAATACTATACCCTGCAAAATTATCAATCACCATAGATGGAGTAAACAAGGTATTTCAGGACAAAGTCAGACTGAAAGAATATCTGTCTACCAATCCAGCACTACAGAGAGTATTAGAGGGAAAACTACAACCTAAGGACCCCAGATACACCCACGAAATCACAAACAATCAATAAGTCCACAGAAGAATACCCTGGAGAAAGGAAATACAAACAAGTTGCCACCAAAAATGGCAGGAAATATAAATCAATGGTCACTAATTTCCCTTAATTTCAATGGTCTCAACTCTCCTATAAAATGTCACACACTAACAAGATGGATACAACAACAGAAGCCATCCTTCTGCTGCCTACAAGAAACACACCTCAACTGCAAAGATAGACACAGGCTTAGAATAAAGAGTTGGGAAAAGACTTTCCAGTCAAATGGTACTAAGAAACAAGCAGGGGTTGCAATCCTAATACCTAAAAAAGTAGACTTTAAGCTAAAAGCAATTAAAAGGGACCAAGATGGTCACTACTTATTCATCACAGGAAAAAATGGTCAAGAGGAAATTTCAATCTTGAATATTTATGCCCTTAATATAAGGGCAGTTACTTATGTAAAAGAATCACTGCTAAAGCTCGAATGCTACATCAATTCTTTCACCCTAATAGTGGGAGACTTCAATACCCCACTTTCAATCCTGGATAGATCAACCAGATAGAGTCTCAACAGAGAAATAAGGAGTCTAAAAGAAGTTATGATGCAAAAGGATTTAATAGATATCTACAGAAGCTTCCACCCAAAGGCAAAGGAATATACATATTTCTCAGGTTCTCATGGAACTTTCTCCAAAACTGACCACATAAATGGTCATAAAGCAAATATCAACAGATACAAAAAATGGAAATACTCCCTTGTAACATATCGGACCACCAGGGCCTAAAGTTAGAGTTCAACAACATCAAAACCCAAAGAAAGCCTACCAACTCATGGAAACTAAACATCACTCAGCTGAACCATCTCTGGGTCATGGAAGAAATTAAGAAAGAAATCAAAGTATTCCTAGAATTTTATGAAAATGAATCTACAACATATCCAAACTTGTGGGACACAATGAAAGCAGTCTTAAGAAGAAAATTCATAGCGCTAGATGCCTATGTGTAAAACCTAGAGAAATCCCACACTAGGAATATTGCCAAATTCCTTTTTTTCCTTCTTTATTTTGTATTTATCAAAAAAAACAGTAAAATGAATTTAAAATGTGGAAAAGTTAACAATAACTCTAAAGAGGATAAGAATTATAAGCATGGATTATAAAGGGTGGTAATGTAAATAAGAATGCTACACATATAATTTATTTTGTGTTCAGCTTTCCCTCTGAATTTTTTTTCCATCCCTGTATATCCTTATTCAAGGTCCCTTCCCCCTCCCACCACATCAGGTCATTTTTCTTCTCTGCAACTTCCCAACCCCTCCCTGGGCAGGGAGCAGACAGTCCTATGGTTCCACTGACCCAATAATGCTTGGATCACTCACCATTCCTGGCAAATCCAGTTTTGTGCCCCCTCCCTCAAGAGTGAGTCTGGTGTTCCTATAGTTGGAGTGGGGTTCAAAGGGTCAGTCCAGGGTGTCTCTGATCCCAAGCTGTTCAGTGGTTGTGGTTAGCCGCTTGGCCAAGTTTGGCTTTTTTTCTTGTTTGTTTGTTTAGAGACCACTAATGAGTGAGTACATCCCCTGCTTATCTCTCTGAGTTAATGATACCTCGCTCAGGAGGATATTCTCCAAATACATCCATTTGCCTGCGTCTTTTAGGATATCATTTTTTTTCTTACTGCTGAGTAGTATTCCATTGTGTAGATGTACCACAGTTTGTTAGTCCATTCTTCAGTTGAGGGAAATCTAGATTGTTTCCAGGTTCTGGTTATTACAAATAATGCTGCTATGAACATAGTTGAGCTACTATCTTTGGAGTGTGAATGTGCCTCTTTAGGGTATACATCCAGAAGTGATATTGCTGGGTCCTTGGGGAGATTGATTCTCAATTTTCTGAGAAACCTCCATATTGGATTCCAAAGTGGCTGTACAAGCTTACATTCCCAACAACAATGGAGCAGTGTTCCTCTTGCTCCACATCCTCTCCAACATAAGCTGTCATCTGTGCCTTTTATCTTAGCCAATCTAACAGGTGATAGGTGGTATCTCAAAGTTGTTTTGATTTCTCTTTCTCTGATGGGTAAAGATGAAGAGCACTTTTTCAGGTGCCTTTCAGCCATTCATAGTTCCTCCTCTGAGAATTCCCTTTGTAGATCTGTACCCCATTTTTTGATAGGGTTATTCAAAGTTTTGGGCTCTAAATTCTTGAGCTCTCTATATATCTTAGAGATCAGTCCTCTATCAATTGTAGGGTTTGTGAAAATGTTTTCCCATTCTGTAGGCTGGCATTTTGTCCTATTGACAGTGTCCTTGGCTTTGCAGAAGATTCCTAGCTTCAGGAGATCCCACTTATTGATTGTTGGTCTTAGTGCCTGTGCCACTGGTGTTATATTTAGGAAATGGTCGCCTGTGCCAATTTGTAGAAGTGTATTTCCCACTTTCTTTTCTATCAAGTTCAAAGTGATTGGGTTTAAGTTGAGGTCTTTGATCCACTTGGATTTGGGTTTTGTGCAGGGTGACAGGCTCGGATCTATTTGCATTTCTCTATATACTTCCATCCTGCTATGCCAACACCATTTGTTAAATATACTATCTTTTTTCAATTGAATGTTTTGGGCCTCTTTGTCAAAAATCAGGTGTTCATGGGTTTTGGGTTAATGTTTGGATCCTCAGTTCTATTCCATTTTTCCACAAGTCTGTTTTATGCCAGTACCAGGCTGTTTTTATTACTGTAGCTCTATAGTATAGCTTGAAGTCAGTGATGGTGATACCTCCCGAGGTTCTTTTGTTGAGTAAAATTGTTTTGGCAATCCTGGCTTTCCTCTTATTCCAAATGAAATTGAGTATTGTTCTTTCAAGGTCCAAAAAATATTGTGTTGGGATTTTGATAGGCAGTGCATTGAATCTGTAGATTGCCTTTGGTAGAATTGCCATTTTTACTATGTTGATCCTACCAATCCAGGAACATGGGTGAGCTTTCCATTTTCTGATATCCTCTTCAATTTCATTCTTCAATGATTTAAAATTTTTGTCCAATAGGTCTGTTACTTCTTTGGTTATAGTTACTCCAAGGTATTTAATACTATTTGCAGTTATTATAAAGGGTAATGTTTCCCTTATTTCTATTTCAGCTCTTCTGTCTTTAGCGTATAGAAGGGCTACTGATTTCTTTGAATTTATCTTGTATCCTGCTACATTGCTGAAGATGTTTATTAGCTGTAGCAGTTCCTTGGAAGAATTTTTTGGGTCACTTTTGTGTATAGTCATAGCATCTGCAAATAAAGATACCTACACTTCTTCATTTCCAATTTGCATCCCCTTAATCTATTTTCATTCCCTTATTGCTATAGCTAAAACTTTGAGAACTATATTGAATAGATAAGAGGAGGATGGACATACTTGTCTAGTTCCTGAATTTAGTAGGATTGCTTTGGGTTTTTCTCCATTAAGTTTGATACTGGCTGTCAGCTTATTGTAAATCGCCTTTATTATATTTAGGTGTTCTCCCTGTATTCCTGATCTCTCCAGGGCTTTAATCATAAAGGAGTGTTGGATTTTGTCAAAGGCTTTTTCCACATCTAAGGATATGATCATGTGGTTTTGTTCCTTTAGTTTGTTTATATGATGCATAACATTTACAATTTTTCATATGTTAAACCAGGCCTGCATTTCTGGGATGAAGCCTATATGGTCATGGTGGATGATATGTTTGATGCATTGTTGTATATGGTTTGCCAAAATTTTGTTGAGAATTTTCACATCAATATTCATGAGGGAAATTGGTCTGTAATTTTCCTTTTTTTGTTGTGTCTTTGAGTGGCTTGGATATTAGGGTGATTGTGGCCTCATAAAAGGAATTTGGCAATATTCCTTCAGTTTCTACTGTGCGAAATAGTTTGAGGAGTAATGGTAGTAGTTCTTCTTTTAATGTCTGGTAGAATTCGGCACTGAAACCATCTGGACCAGGGCTTTTATTTTTGGGGAGGTTTTTAATGACAGCCTTAATTTCCTTAAGGGTTATAGGCCTGTTTAGGTAATTAATCTGATCTTCATTTAATTTTGGTAGATGGTACCTCTCCAGAAAGCTGTCCATTTCTTCTAGGTTTTTCATTTTTGTGGAATACAGATTTTCAATATATGATCTGAAAATTCTCTGTATTTCCTGGGGGTCTGTAGTTATGTCCCCTTTTTCCCTTCTGATTTTGTTGACTTGGACACTCTCTGTTTTTTGATTAGTTTGGTTAAGGGCTTATCTATCTTGTTATCTTTTTCAAAGAACCAACTCTTAGATTGATTGATTCTTTGTATTGTTCTTTTTGTTTCAATTGTATTGTTTTCAGCTCTAAGTTTGATTATTTCCCGCTGTCTACTACTTCTAGGTGAGTTCGCTTGTAATTGTTCTAAGGCTTTCAGCTGTGCTGTTAGGTCTCTAGTATGGGATTTCTAAAGGTTTTTCATATAGGCATCTAGCACTATGAATTTTCCTCTTAAGTCTGCTTTCATTGTTTCCCACAAGTTTGGATACATTGTAGATTCATTTACATTGAATTCTAGGAACACTTTATTTCTTTCTTAATTTTTTCCTTGACCCAGAGATGGTTCAGCTGAGTGATGTTTAGTTTCCATGACTTGGTAGGCTTTCTTTGGGTTTTGATGTTGTTGAACTCTAACTTTAGGCCCTGGTGGTCCAAAATGTTACAAGGGATTATATCCATTGTTTTGTATCTGCTGATATTTGCTCTATGACCAATTATATGGTCAATTTTGGAGAAAGTTCCATGAGAAGCTGAGAAATATGTATATTCTTTGACCTTTGGGTGGAAGGATCTGTAGATACCAATGAAATCCATTTGCATCATAACCTCATTTAGACTCCTTATATCTCTCTTGAGGCTCTGTCTGGTTGACCTACTCAGGGTTGAGAGTAGGGTATTGAAGTCTCCCACAATTAGGGTGTAGAATTGATGTGGGATACGAGCTTTACCAGTGTTTCTTTTACATATGTAGGTGCCCATATATTATGGTCATAAATATTTAAGATTGAAATCTCCTATTGACCAATTTTTTCTCTGATGAATAAGTAGTGACCATCTTGGTCCCTTTTAATTGCTTTTAGCTTAAAGTCTACTTTTTTAGATATTAGGATTGCTACCCCTGCTTTTTTCTTAGTACCATTTGACTGGAAAATCTTTTCCCAACCCTTTATTCTAATCCTGTGTCTATCTTTGCAGTTGAGGTGTGTTTCTTGTAGGCAGCAGAAGGATGGCTTCTGTTGTTGTATCCATCTTGTTAGTGTGTGACATTTTATAGGAGAGTTGAGACCATCGATATTAAGGGAAATTAGTGACCATTGATTCATATTTCCTGCCATTTTTGGTGCCAACTTGTTTGTATTTCCTTTCTCCAGGGTATTCTTCTGTGGACTTATTGATTGTTTGTGATTTCGTGGGTGTATCTGGGGTCCTTAGGTTGTAGTTTTCCCTCTAATACTCTCTGTAATGCTGAATTGGTAGATAGATATTCTTTAGGTCTGACTTTGTCCTGAAATACCTTGTTTACTCCATCTATGGTGATTGATAATGATGCAGGGTATAGTATTCTAGTTTGGCATCCATGCTGTTTTAGTGTCTGTATAACTTCTGACCAAGCCCTTCTAGCTTTCATCGTTTCCATTGAATAGTCAGGCATTATTCTGAGGGGTCATCCTTTATATGTGAGTTGGCCCTTTTCTTTTGCAGCTCTTAAAATTTTTTCTTTGTTCTGTGTTTTGTGTCTTGATTATAATGTGGTGCTCTGACTCTTTTTGGGGATCATATCTATTTGATCTTCTGTAAGCTTCTTGTATCTTTTCTTGCATTTCCTTCTTCAGGTTAGGGAAATTTTCTTCTATGATTTTATTGAAAACATTATCTGTGCCTTTGAGCTGGTATCCTTCTCCTTCTTCTATTCCTCTTATTCTCAAATGAGGTCTTTCATGGTGTCCCAGATTTCCTGAACATTTTGAGTTATGACTTTTTTAGTTTTACTATTTTCTTTGACTGATATATCTATTTGAACTACTGAGTCTTCCACTTCAGAGATTCTATCTTCCATCTCTTGAACTCTGTTTGTTATGCTTGTACCTGTGGTTTCAGCTTTTTTCTTCAGATTTTCTATTTCCATCTTTGCCTCATTTTATGCCTTTTTTTTATTGCTTCCAATTCAGCTTTTAGTTCCTGGCATGTTTCTCTCATAGATTTTTTCATCTCTTCCAATTTTTTGTTTGTATTTTCTTCTATTTCTTTAAGGCTTTTTTTCATATCTTCTTTGAGAGGTTCGATGATCATCAAAAGGGAATATTTGGTGTTGTTTCTTCTATTTCCTCTTCATTGCTCAGTTCAGGTCTTGTATTTGTAAGTTCACCACTCTCTTCTGGAGTTACCATGTTGTCCTTTGTATTATTTTGTAATTTTTTTGCACTGACGTTTGCCCATGGCTTCAGTGGTTCATGATTAGATGGCCTCTGGTCAGTTGTGGCACTCAGGTTTGTGTGCCTCCTGTCACCTCTCTGGTCAGGGTCTGTGTCCGTACTTCACAGACCCCTATAGTTGTTGGTTCAGTCAGTTTGAGGTGGCGGTGGGTAGCCGTGGAAATTCCCACAGCAGGAGCTGTGGGTATGGTGACTGGCAGAGTTTATCTGCCCCTGCTCCAGATTGTGCTAGGACTCTGCAGACAGCACTTGGTCCCAGAAGTGGAACCAGAAGCTATGGGAGCTCAACTCTCCCTCCCAGGCTGGGATATAGGCGCTTGGGCCTGGTGACCCCTCCTCTCCTCTGGGCAGGGTCTGAGTCTGTCCTTCAGAGACACCTGTAGTTGTTGGTTTGCTCAGTACGAGGGAGTGGTGGGTAGCCATGCAAATTCCCTCAGCAGAAGTTGTGGGTATGGTGACCTGCAGAGTTTATCTGCCCCTGCTCCAGAGTGCACTGGGACTCTGCAGACAGCACTTGGTCCTGGAAGCAGAACCAGAATGCCAAATTCCTGTAATGAGTCCACAGTCACCCTAATACACAACCCACTCAAAGACACGACAAAGAAGGAGAATTACAGACCAAGTTCCCTCATGAATATTGATGCAAAAATTCTCAACAAAATTTTGGCAACCTTTTTTTTTTCTTTATTTTGTATTTATCAAAAAAAAACAGTAAAAAGAATTTAAAACAAAAATGCTGAAGAGTTAACAATAACTATACAGAGGATAAAAATCATAAGCATGGCTTATCAAGGGTGGAAATGCAAATAAGATTACTACACATATATTTTCTTTATGTTCAGCTTTCCGTCTAAATTTTTTTTTCCATCCCTGTATATCCTTATTGAGGGTCTCTTCCCCCTCCCACCACAACTGATCATTTTACTTCTCTGCAACTCTCCATCCCCTCCCTTGGCAGGGAGCCAACAGTCCTATGGTCACACTGGCCCAACAATGCTTGGATCAGTCTCCACTCCTGGCCAAATCCAGTTTTGTCCCCCTTCCCTCAAGAGTGAGTCAGGTGTTCCTATAGATGGAGTGGGGCTTGAAGGGTCACTCCAGGGTGTTTCTGATCCCAAGCTATTCAGTGGTTGTGGTTTGCTGCTTGGGCATGTTTGGCTTTTTTTTTCTTGTTTGTTTGTTTAGAGACCACTAGTGAGTGAGTACATCCCCTGCTTATCTCTCTGAGTTTGTAATACTTCGCTCAGGAGGATATTCTCCAAATCCATCCATTTGCCTGTGAATTTTAGGATATCATTTTTTCTTACTGCTGAGTAGTATTCCATTGTGTAGATGTACCACAGTTTGTTAATCCATTCTT